>WUQG02426225.1:0-38592 GCA_011317285.2 Androctonus mauritanicus | reverse complement strand
GACTGTCCGACATTATGATGGATGACGGGCTTAGAGAAGAGAACGGACCTTGGGCCTTGCATTACACGTCACAGTATGAGCCTCCGGCTACCGTGATAAGGGGGTCCCGACTGTCACGTGGTGCTATCACGCGTCGCTGATATGCTGATGTTGCTATGGTAACTCGGGGACTTGAACCTGGATGCTTCTCGGATGACCAGATTGTTGTTTAACGTGACTTAAGAACGTTCATCGGAATTGCGATTAGCTCAGATATCCCACACGTCTTGCAAAATTGTATATAAAATGTGCAGATCTAGGTGCAGAACGGGGATTTAGACTGATGCGTATATCCTCTAAACCTCTCTAACAGCTTTATTATTTTTACGCTTGAATAATCAGATTTATTAAACTTATATTTATTTCTACATTCTCACAAACTTTATTGCATAACCTCAGAACAGAATTGAATTTCTTACACCCATAATTTTCTTCACTTTACATTATTCATGTAGCCTTCAAACAAAGAGGAGAAAAAAAACAAAAGCCTTTGTTAAGTTTTATTGTGATAAAATGGATTTTTAAAGTAATTTTTCTTCATTGAAGTAGATATATAAAGTGCAAGCATATTAATAAAAAATTATCTCTTGAAAGAAATATTATTCATATTAATATCAGAGGTCATTCAAGTTAGATCCTTGAGGTTAATTCAGATTTAAAGGTGTTTTAACTCTTCTATAGAAAGTTTAATGAGACTTTATGCAACATTTACAAGCTAAGAACTTCCACAAACAGAAACCTCCATGAATTTGTAATCAAATTATTTTTTAAATATTTCAAGAGCTCCAATGAACATTAATAAAGACTCAAGCAATATTGCCTGAAAGTATTTTATAGAATTAATTTATTTAGAGATTTAATGAAGCGAGAATCACAAAAATCATATACAGTTCTGTGGTTCTTACTGAACTAAATCTCTAAATATTAAGATACTATTGAAAGCTCAAAATTTCTATAAGAAGACTAATATGAATCTTCTATAATTTTACATAAAATTCATATGAAGTTAATATGAAACTATGACATACTCTTAATGCCTCATAACCTTAATACAGTACTGTATTTATAACTCGCGCCCTCGTGAAACTTCAGTGTTACAACCTTAATAGAATGTTAGTTTATGACTTATTTTAATAATTAAAATTTAATTTTAATATGTAAAAACTACCATCATCATCTAAAAATAATTTTTTCAACTTTTTTTGCTATTTTCAGGAAGAATAAATTGGTTAAGAAACTCTCAAAGATCGGATAAGAACAAAAAAAGTCAGAAGATATATGTCAAATTTGTTCAATGTGTTAATGAATCTGAAAGTTTTAATAAAATTCAGTTTAAAATAACAGAGATCGCAAATTTTATTAAACAAAAAAAAAAACAATTAAATATTAAACTTTAATTCAACTTTAAATTTGTTTTCAAAATTACTTATGAGACGTCAAATAGTAAAAATTAAGAAAGGTTCATTCAATATGGCGAATTTAGTTTAAAAATTCTATCTTTATAAATTAATTACGTCATAAGACGACCCACCGACAAAGAGCACCAACTGGGGTGGACTTTGGGTCCTCCTCCGGAACATAAATTTTGTTTATACCCCAATGACATCATCGAAAGGGTCTGACGTCACACTACTTTGTTAGCAACGAAATTTGAATATTATGCAATTCTGGAAAGTTAAATTAGCGCTAAACAAAATATTTTTAAGTAGGATCCGATATTGGAATCGGTTGTTTTAAATAAATCTAGTTTAAATAAATAAAACAACAGGGTTTAAATTTTATGATGTCACAATGCCTTCACATCACATAATAAATTATTAAATAAAAAAAAAACTATAAAATATAAATTTTTCTAATTTTTTAAAGATAAAATAAAAGTTTAATATTTTAAAAGACGACACAGTATTTATTTATTTTTTTTCCTTTTTTAAAATCTTTATGACGTCAGGTTTTAAAAATAACCAATCGGCGCTAGAGAAATTATTTGAATTTTTAAAGCTTTTTATTTTATTTAAAAATAGACGAAAAGGAGAATTTTTTTCAATAAAACGAATTTTTTAAAAATTATATATAATAAGAAAAATATTTTTTGAAGTTTTAAAAATATAAAAAAGCAGTTTTCTATAATTAATTAACATTAAAAAAAAAAAAAATTAAGAATTAAAATTTAAATCGAAAGTTTGCCGATGACACAAGAAGGCGTGACGTATAAACGGAGAAAACGACCAATAGGATAAACATGAGAAAATTTAAATTTTCCAGATATTTTTTTAGATGATTATTAAGCACATTATTAATTCAATTAAGCGAATTATGAAGAATTACTATTTTCTTTTTTCTTTTGTTTTTCCTTTTCTTTTTTTAATCGTTTGTTAAGAGGTTAAGAGCTGATTGTCACTTAGGCTGACAAATTGATTATCAAATGAATCCGGAGATTAATGGTTTCATGACAATCTCTCCTGTTGTGTAATCATGACACAATTAGCAGCAGTCAATTAATCCTTTTGGATGTTTTTCATCCTCGTTCCAATTTACATAGCAAAAGGTGACACTTAAAGTACCTCCATTGTCAACTAGATGGAGGTATCGACACTCCGAGTAGCCTATCCGTTATCCCCGCTACGCCACTCTCCTATTGGTCGATATTCGTCACACCCCGACTCCGCCCTCTAGTCTTTTTTTAACACTAGTTTCCTCACCCCTCGGCTCGACAGCGCCATCTGTCGCGATAAATCGTAAATATATTATTAACTGTTTTTTTCGGTAATTAATCCAGTTTTCTCTTTAAATATTTATTACTTTCGCCCAAAAAAAAAATTAATCTAAAATTCACAGATTAAATTTTAAACATATTTAAAATTTATTCATGGAAATATTGCGATATATTTTTTTTTCATTTACCGTTTTTTTAATATAAAGTATACGAGATAATTTTTAACTTATTGTGGTCAAATACGTAACTTCAGGGAAAGAAAGGAAAATTTAAAAATTGGTTTATTGATGCAAACAACTTTCGTATGGTTCTGCCATCTGTTGAGTGTTCTTTAAACAATGGGCCTTAAAAACTGCTGTTTTTATGGTATCTCGATGCCCAGCAAGATTTATGTCTGTAAAGTAAGAACAATTAAAATGGCGACTGATAATTTTGTTAGAGCAATTTATGTTATCTTTCTAGGAGCACAGATTTTTTTTTAACTACTCGAAGGAAAGCAATATTAAAGCATTTTTCACCTTCTTTTTTCCCCCCTTCTTTCTTAATATACACAGGTATCATTAATAGCAGTCATTTAGCTATATTAAAATATTTCGCTCTATTGGTCTCAATTAGTGGATCTAATCCAGCAAATCAGCTGTGAAAATTAGATGCTGGATTTTTTTTTTTTTTTTACTTCTTCTATTTTAAGACACGCACGTTTTTGCAGGTTATTATATTATTTTTGGAATTCTGAGACGGTTAGTTAAAAATAATCATTCACTAGATTTGATTTCGTAATTATAAAACGGAACTGGAGGAGATTGAAAAGGTAGAAGGTACGGAAGATGGATGATTAAAAAACCAAAAAAAAAAAAGGAAAAATTAGAGAGATGGATAACAGGAAGTATAAGATGTAATCCCACAGATGTGAAAGTGGATCTGTAAGTTTTTGAAAGGAAGATGTAAAGCTGCAAGAGTAAAAGATGTATAAGAGAGATGGCAAAAAAAAAAAAAAAAATGTGATGAAGGTAAAAGTTATATGTTTATTAACGCAAGAGATGTGTTAATATAAAGATAAATATGCTTGAAAATCGTGTAGCGAAGATGGCAAAAGTTGAGTAAAATGAGTGTTGGTAATGTGTTGATATCAATAGTGGAAAATGTTCCGATAAGATGAGAATGCGAAAGATGTCCGTCAATAAATTCAATTATAAGAAGTGTTATAATACTCATAAAACGTAAAAATTATAATGACACAAGTGCAAAAATATGCATTGCTAATAAAGATGGCCGTGATAGATAGCAGTGCTAGTTAGTAAGTGAAGTAAAAATGAATATTTGCCTGATGATTCATTATGTAGTAATCTATTGATAGATGTAAAATTATAAGTTTATAAATGTCACGCATAAAAAAAAATGCATTGAAATGAGATGAAACAGTAACAACTTGGAAAAGATTATGAAAACAAAGTGATGTAAACATAATTATAAATTTAAGAAAAACAATGGCACAAGTCAGCGGTTCTCAACCTGTGGTACGCGTACCACTACTGGTACGCAAGACATGACCAGTGGTAGGTGTACAATCTTGACTTCCTATTTGTATGCAAAGCATATTTCTGTTGCTGGTATTGAAATTCTTGAATTTTGAGTTTGATGGTACACATTTATGAAAAGGTGAGAACTACTGGTATAAGTGATAATATTTTATTTGTTGAATAAATTATTATGAACACAAACTGGGAGAATATTTATAAATTCATATAAAATTTTGCTCATAAAAATTATATAAAATATGTGAAGTGACAATAATTGATATCGCTGTTTTACATAATTATTATGCATAAAAATAGAGCCTATTGTTAAAAATACGATTATTGTGATAAAAATTATATACAACTATGCGATGAACTCAAAAATTAATTTAATTTTTGCTCATTTTTTTAATGTAAAGGATACTTCCAAGGGTAAATATGCATTATTATTCGATGCTTATAAATTCAACTTTAGTTATGAGTCTAAATAAATGTAAAAAAAAATAAAAAATATTCTTTCTCCCTGCAGCAAAATTATTTAAGTAAAATCTTCTCAAAGAACGAAATTACTAGAAGGAAAGAAAAAAATTCAATAGAGACCTTCTTGCGATGGATATACGCCATATTTAATTAACTTTCGGTATAAAATTTTATCTGGGACTTTTTAAGAGATAAGGCGATCCAGGTTGGCTCCTTCGATGTTGACAAAGCATATTCGTTTCCGAAACTTAACTAAAAAATCTTTCAACCATCTGTCGCTCGTCAATACCTGGAAGTCGTCGGTAGCACGTGGAAGCAAAAATAATTTTTCTTCTTCTTTTTTTTTTTTTTCTTTTTTTAAAACCTAAATTCCTTTTGTGGGTAATGGATGTTTGAGTGTTGACGTTCTGTATCTGAAGGGAGGGAAGAAATTTCACCAAACACTAAACCAACAGATGCGGCAACTAGAAAGGTTTACATTTTAAAACCATCCATTCCCTCTGTTGGTATTTTTGGATGAAATTTTACCAAGCTTTGAGAGGTAACTGATGTTTTTTTTCCACTTTTTTCCCTTCCCCCTTTTCTCGCTCTCGCTCTCTCTCTCTCTCTTTCTCTCTCTCCTTATTCTGTGTGTTTTTCTTAGAAGTAACTGATGGACCGAAGACTGCATGACCACAACTTCTTTCTTATTCTCTTACTGTATAAATATCATAAATGCAGCTTGAAATTTTTTTAATAGATATATTTGAAAATCCGAAAATCTTCCACCACATTTTCTACTTTAGGAGGTTTCTGTTTTTATAATAAGTTTAGATGGAATCTTCTATTTTTTTCTTCTCTTTCCAGTATTGTCGATGTTGTCCAAAAGATGTAAAGTGAAATGAGGATACAACTGGAAGAAGAAAACTAATAATATAAAAATGAGACGCATTCTATGTTCCTATTTAACTATCGATATAAATATAAAAATTATGTTTTAATCTTTGCCACAAATTATTATGTAGTTAATTAATAAACACTTCTAAGTACAGAATGTTCATTAATATAGTTGAAAATATTATAGCAGAATACTATGACTCTACTACTGTATGTAGTATAGTATTGTTAGATAATAAAGCAACATTAATTGTTGTACAGAGGTATTAATTAGTAGGGTCGTCAGAGCAGAGTTAGTTATTCAGAAGTAGCTGAAAGTGGTTCCAGGAAAGACTCGGAAAACATTGGATAATAGAGTGATAAAACGTGGTAGATAAAGGCGAAGTATGGTAGATAAGAGCTCAAGAAAGATACAAGAATATGTCTGGTGTCAAATAGTGATGAAAACAATGAAAAATAATGTATCAAAGATAAATAGGACGACATAGTCAAGAAAATTAGTAAAAAATCATATTACACTAACAACATATAAATATTCTACATCTGTATGCTTTAAACATAATTATGTTTAGTACTTCTCAGAAAATATTGTTTGACACGCATCTCTATCTGTCAGCCATAAAGTAAGCGTCGAAATTAATACAGCAAAGTCAAATTTCCATATTTATATAAAATTAGCCGTTTGATATGTTAGGTTAATTAAAATCTTCCGTCCAACTTATACATTTTGTTTTGAAAGTATACGAAAACTATTTTTGCAATAGGTTTTTAAAGAAGAACAGAGCACAAGTGTACACCTCTAATTGAAACTTTTTAGCAGAAAGAGAATCTGTCATTAGAATTTTTGAACAGTTTAATGAGAGAACATTTCCAAATCTCCAAAGGGAGTCATGCTGAGAAATTAATTTGTCCTCAACTATTAAAAAAAAAAAAAAAAAAAGTCGGTATAAAAAAAGCACTGCATAACACACCAGATCTGCAACGTAATGAACTGTCAGAAAGCAGAAATAAAACAAAACAAGCTGAGAGAGAAAGGGAAGGAAAAATCAAAAGTAAAGTCAAAACTTGGATATAATTAAATCTGTTCTGGGTTTGTTAATAAAAATTCCCAGATATTAAAAATAAAAATAAAAAAATAAAAATAAAATAAGAATTTTCTAGTTGTAACAGACGAGAGAGAGAGAGAGAGAGAAACGAAAATTGCAAAATGTTTAAAATTTACTTCAAGCCTTGACTTTGATATTAAATGATTAGTATAGTCGAGGTGTGTGTGGGAAAGGATGGAATTAAAGTGGAGTGTTGTTTATCCAGGCGCCCGACTGCTTGTCGAGTCGCCACTGGACATCTATAACAGGACATTGCTCAATGGCACCATTAATGGACATGGGCTGTAGCACGCAAGCCGAACTGATGTGTCGATGCGCTTATCTGGCTTTGTTTCCCTTTTAATGCCGTGTTACGCACTCCAAAATGGATTTTAAAGACACTTGGAAGATATTACAACTTTAAATAAAAATAAAAGTATTCTATATGAGTAACCTTAAATCTGATACATAAGTTAGCCAGAAGACGGTTAGCGTGTCAAAAAAATGCGAGAAAAACATTAATTTATAAGAATCGTATTCTCGTTTTTTGCATGTTTCAGTTTGCTCATGAAGTTATTTAACAGTTCAGGCCTATTGCACACGTTCGAAATTTATAAATTTTTAAGTGTAACACGATGAAAGTATGAGAAATTCAGAGACAGAATAGAATCTTTTTTTTATGTTGCGCAAGCTGTGCAAACGAGCAACGTAATGCATAGTTATTAGAAGCCGTATCAGATATGAGGTCTCTTTATCCGTTTATTGTAAATATAATGACGTTTGTAAGTTTAGAAAAAAAAATCTTCGTGGAAGAAAGAAAAGTCAAACAAACGTTGTGACAATGCGGCAGAAAAGGTTTTTCTGTTGTGCCACTTCTTATTGGAAGAAAGTATTGTGTGCAGCAGAATGGATATAAGACAACCAACATAATACATATCTCTTTTGTATATGTATTCGTCCAGACTTTTTATCCGGTCCTTTTTCTTTCCGTTTCTGACGTCACGCCATTGACTGATGGTATATCTGTGACAATGGGTGACGGGCTGTGAAGATGCTGCGAGGCACACGATAAAACCGAAGAATTGACATGCAAGCAAGTTGAAGAGTGCAGTCCAACTTGCTTCAGACCGATAAGAAGCATGACGTGACCCTCATAAAGCGAGAGTCGATACGTCATTATGATGCCATTTAAATATTCTGCATGGACAATTACCAGTCTTGCATTGAATCTTGTATCGAAATCGTAATTTTTAAATTCCGAAGGATAAATCGCTAACGTGTTGTCCCACTGTCCGAGCACATTAAAAAAAATATATGATAATTAAAAAAAAAAGAATTTAAGAAAACAGTTCTAAAGCAATTAAAACAGCAACTGAACGCATGCAGAAGGATAAGGTTTAATTAAAGTCAATAATTTTTCAAGCTGAAGTAAACAGAGTTTTGTCGCTCTGTAGCAATTTCTCAGTGTAACACCGAGATGCATTCATTATTTGCATTGTTCCCCTTATCTATAGCACGCATGGTCGGTTTTAAAGACTAGTTAAGTGTTCCTTCAGCCGGGAAAAGGAATTCATTTGCCTCTACAACAATATAAATGATGATAGTGGAGCCTTTTCTCCCCTTCTTCTCAACTGTTGAGAGGTCATCGTTGGTGCAGGTGTCGAATGCGTTGTGAGCCAGGTGACTCATCAAGGATGCTGAAAATGATGGATGAAGGATCTGTACGCTCCGGCTACTTACGCGTGACGTTTACAAATGTAAGAAGAGCGCGGTAACGTTTCACGAAAGGGATAAATGGTTTTTTGTTGTTTTTTCTTCTACTACTACTATTATTATTATTATTTTTGTTTTGATCGCGAATAACGCTGCGGGCGAATTTTCATTTGAATTTCTCTGCTATGGGAAAAGAATTGCGTTTCGCTTCGATCAAATTATCGTGACTAGCGCGTGACTGTTAACAACATCACGTTAAGTTACGCTAATCGCAGCATTAATGATGATGTCAGAAGTCAAAACAGTAAAGATTTATAATCAGTAATATTACATTTTGCATAACTTTTAATTAACTTAGTTAATTGTGTTTGCAACGTTCGGACTTTTCAATATTTTACACGCTGATCACTTTAAATCCGAGATACATCTTGGGTCCGAAAACGGTATTCGATTTAGTTCATAAATTTTCCACCAGAGGCGCAGATAGAAGAGGCAAGGTGGCCATCAATAGAGGAATCGATTTTATTCTTATCTAGATTATACATAAATCTGTCAAATTATTTCGTCATTAGACAAGACAATGGATTCCTTTCTCTGCCAGACGAACATATGGCTTTTGTCTCTTCTCCTTTGTTCTGCAATTGTCACTTTGCTTCTCCAATTGTCGATAGTTTTAATAATTTTGAATAACTCTGCAAACTTCCAAAGAATAATTAATAACAATTTTTGTTGTTCTATTAATTAATACTCTATGATCAATATGCTTGGTAATGTCACAGATTAAAGCGCGCATTACCTACACGGCCTAACATTTACAGCATGATCTTTAACAATCCTACATATAATGATAGATTATAGGTTTTTTGGAGTATTAAAAAATTCCAGAATATTATGTATAATCCTACTTATGACTGCTTAAAAATTCTAGGATTTCCTATAAAAGCGTTATCACACTTTCAAATGTAAATGTTGCTAAGATTTAGTAAGAAACAAACTTTATAAAGCGTTAAAAAATCTTCTAGATTTTCTAAAATTATTTGAGCAATGATTAAAATTCATACTATGTGATGAATTTAAAAAAAAAATCTAATTATCTCGAAGTAGCAAAATTATGAGGAGCAAGATATAGGCCTATATATTCAGTGGCTATCAGAGAGGAGCGAGAGGAGCGACTGCTCCGGGCCTCACGATTTTAGGGGCCTCAATTTATAACTCAATATGTTAGAAGAAATGTATCTGTATATTTTTATACTGTTCGAGCTTTAGTATTTGTCAAAATTTGAAGTTGTCTACCTATGTTTTCACTTTTCACTTACTACTGTGTATTTTTCAATTTTGTACATTTTTTTTTAATTATTTTTTTCGAAGGACCTCAAAAATATTAGTTGTCCCAAGCCACGCATTTTCACTGAAAGTCTCAAGTATATATTTATTATTAACACAACAAAAATTATTGCTGTTTTCTTTTCACAGATCTCAATTCTTTTTATAGACGTACAAATCCCAAAAACTTTTTCCTTTTCCTTATAAAAATTTTAACTTTTATAGGTCACTTGATTTAAAAAAATGCTGAATTATTTTGAGGATTTTTTTTAATTTAATCAACCAATATTTTAGAATTTATTAGACGCACAACAGCATAAATAAAACATGCTTGATCTTACCAAATTTTTGTAGATTGCGAGCCTAAATCCTATTAATTGAAGAGCATTTAATAATATTTCTACTATGGAATAAAGAAAAAAAAATCTATGGTTTCTCTTGAAGATGTCAATCATACAGTTTTTAAGATTTTTTTAAAACTTTCCTGCGCTTCAAATTTGTTCACGAAATATTTTATAAGTATTATATTGCAGAACCGAACTAGAACATTTTATGGAAAATCATGTTTGCGGTTATTATTATTATTATTATTATTATTAGTTTTTTAACTCCTCGATACTGTTTCCGCATCTGGAAACTTTCAAATGTGCAATATACGTAAATCGGAATTTTAGTCTCCTAATTAAACATTTGTTTATAGCAAAAAAAAAAAAGTAAAAAAGTTTGTGAAAGACCTGACATAAAACAACTCTTCAGCTATTGGAAGAGCGTTAATGAGTTTAAAGAAGCATTTAACTATCCGTTTTCTATTAACTGCGTCGGTGGAAGAGTCAGATTGTCCTTTTACAACAAATTACCTCGCTGCTGTGAACCACTATTTAATTGTGTCTCCCTCGTTGGATTATGAGGTCTGAGAAAGAGAGAAAAAACCAGAGAGAACTTTCAATTCAAATGCAATCTCGGTCGCGACGTAAATGGTGGAGAAAATGGACCTAGGTTAATTAGTTCAAAATGACCTATCGGAATGAAACCCAAATATTGCTTAAACTTACACACGACAATTTAAAAAAAAAGAATGTGATTTAAATACAAATAAATATATTTTTACTAGTAAGCAGATGATTTTACGCTTTTTAGTGGAATTATTCGAAAATTTATGATTAATTTCTATACAAAACGTTAGTGCATTATGCCTGTTAATGTTTTTATACATTATATTCTTTATAGACTTTGTGGTTTTATAGTTGTAGCTCCATCTATCGTTGGTTTCGGTATATTTGATACTTAAACCTATTCGTGATCATCCTGTTTTGATTCTATATATAAAACGAGGAAGATGATATCGAGTGTGACGTAAATTGTGGTATTTCATCACGATAAGCGTATTAGAGGAAACGGCATTTAAAATCGTAATCTTATACGTAATAACAGTCAAAATTTTGAAATGACTTCAGTAGATTTCTAGAAATATATTTCTTTTCGTTCTTTATATTTTTTTAAATTTAAATCTAAAAAAATTGTGTAGATTTCTTCAAATTTTGAATTTATTTAATTTTCTATTCTTTATCTTGTAGATTAATTACGAAAAATGGTCATTCTGACACCCTTTAATGAAGTTTAAAATTTAAAATTTATATCTATGGCATAGTTATAGAGCGATACAGTGTGTGGTTCCTTACTAATGACTTCTTGGTGAGTATGTTTGAATATTTATTTTGTATTTTTTTCTTATTTAATTGTTGATAATTGACGCGGTTTCGGTTTTTAAAACATTACGGTTTATACGTATAATTTTACTAAATCAATTTTTAGCTTTTTTTTTTTTTTTTGATATTTTACAGTCAAAAAGAAGAAAAATTGAATGCATCTTGTTGGCGATACGCCCGATAAACATTCAAGCAATCAGAAAACTAAAATGTGGAAAAGATTTTAATATTAGAAACGATTCTGTAGGAAGGAATAAAAGAAAAGAAAGGGGAAAAAAGAGATTTGGTGAAAACGAAGGGGATCCGATGATTGGGCAATCGGACTAAAAGGAAAAATCTGGATCAGACAACGTAACCAAGCGTAACAGATTGAAAGCAGAGTGGTTAGTTGCAGATGAGAAAAACC
This sequence comes from Androctonus mauritanicus, assembly GCA_011317285.2. NCBI lineage: Eukaryota > Metazoa > Arthropoda > Arachnida > Scorpiones > Buthidae > Androctonus > Androctonus mauritanicus. The sequence continues at coordinate 26,734 of WUQG02426225.1, read as the reverse complement.
ATTATAGGGCCTCGATTTCTGAATGCTCAAGACGGAAAATGCTGATAAGCTTTCTTGTTTTATGTCTTACTAGATCCAGAAGGAAAAAAAAATATAAAAAAATAAGGATTTTTATCGCGTTACTTTTAATGTGAAAGATCTAAGCCATTTAGCCTTTCCATTACACTAAGAAAGTGAAATTCATGAAGTTTAAAAGGTATCGATTAGTAAGATATATAATCAAAATTTATTAAAGATATCACAAGATACGGTTAAGTTACTTATAAATCTATGTTGTATCTTTTTATGAAGATATGTTGTAGAGTTTTTTTCTATAAATTTCCCAAGATATTTTAGAATCATCTTAAAAAATTAAGTATAAAAATTAGTGTCAAATTATTTCTTTAATAGACATATAAGTTGAGAATACAGATTATTAATGTAAACGAGAAAGTATTTAGGTATGTGCATGTATTATGTTAGGAACTTAAATAAGATAGGTTATATACACTTATCTCATGTTGTAAGTGTGATTAAAAAAAAAATCCGTATGAGGTAATTTTAGAAGTGTAACCGATATAAAAACTATACTAGTGAGTTTAAAAAACAATACACATGAGTCGATAATTCGTTAAAGTCCAAAGGACATCTTTACTGAAAAACAGCTACTGCCGCCAAACGGCAGGCCCAGAAACACATTTACAGCCTGTGAGGCCTATTAAGAGGCTGCAGCTATAGACACAGATTCGAAAAACACAACACGAGCCTTCTTCACCCAGAATCTCTTCTTCGGTCACTTCAATGAATTCCCCATTATGCTAATTACCGCTCTAAAATTATATCATTAATAAAAAATTAAAGAAATAGAAACTGAAAGCTGTTTTAAAATTAGAAACGGTTTTTTTTTTTTTGTTTTCTTCCAGCAAATGGCAGTGAAGAGAAAATTCGATTGAGAAGAAGAGATTCGGGAAAAGTTGCAGGATAGTTGATACAATAAAAACTACACCACAAGTGAGGTATAACACATTATTTGTATACAGTTGGCCTACATACAACTATGTGCCGCACTATGAGGTACTATACAGGTCCTGTACCCATTTACGTATAAAAGGTGGGTTGATGAGGCTTTATTTTACAAACACTACTCTATGCAATTTAATAATAGACCTCATAAACATTAACGAATTAGGTTTAAATTTACAAAAAAAAAAAAAAGATAATTTTTAAGTGATCTGAGAATTATAAGAGTACAGAGCGTGTACAGATGCAGATGTACAGGAATTTAAATTGCACAGAGACATACGGTATATACAAGATCACAGTTCTATCTAATCTGTACACAGATCCCGAACAAGAGGGAATTTTGGAACCAAGGTAATTATTGCCTTGTTTACGTTTGTGACGCGCCAACTGCTTATCAACTGTATATATTTATATAATTTTATTTATTTATATATATATATAGTCACATTGACGTAACGATATTGCTGACAATGTAGTTGTCATCTATCGCAAAATTCCAGGAAAGAAACTAAACTGATAGATTAACATGGATGAGAAGCTACTTGAGGAAATGGCGATGCTTAAACTATGCTGCTCGTTTTGAGATTTAAATCTAAAATTTACTTTGATGATTGGTATTTATATAACTCTAAAATAACTATTTATGAAGCGTTTACTTCATTTGAAAATTGCGCAAAAAAAGGAATGATTCAATTGAGGATCCCTATATTTGAATGCTCTCACAATGTTAAGATTTCGTTTACTTACGCGAAATGGACGAAGATCAACGCAAAATTTTTCTTAAATTAGGACAATTTTATATAAAATTCTTTACAATTCTGAAAATAATAATAAATTTGCAAAAAGAAAATGTCAGTAATGTAACTCAGTACAGTTTAGGAGTAACATGAACCTGACCAGCAGGCCAGCTGACAATGCAAAGATCTTAATCAAGTATAGATGCTGGTTTTGTTGAATATTTCTTAAAACTTATAGAAGGCAACTAAAGTTTTTAATTAAGACCTAATGACTTAGAAGAGATGGAATTCATAGGTACCACCAAACTGGACCTGAGACTTTTTCAGAATTCACAGGGATCACCGAAAGTTTTAAGGTTTTAAATTACTATATTATTGAAGAACGAAATGATTATGCAGTCATTGAGATGTTTCTCAATGATCAAATTTAAAAATAAGATCATAATTTAAAATTTGGAATGATGCGATCGATTAAACTACTTTAAGCACAAAAAAAGAATTCTCAACCTGATCCTAGGGCTTCTTTTGGGTGTGAGGAACTTTTGGAATATTCAAAACTTTAGCATTGTGATAAAATTTAATGATTAAGTGCGTTTAAATTGATATTATAACTGAAACTGCGAATGATCACTGGGAATCACAAGATTATCTAATCTTTAATTGTTATAAAGGGCCCGGTCGGATAGGTTAAGAAACACTAAGTTAGGGATGGCCCACGGCCAATGACAATACAGGGCGCACAAAAATATCACCATCTTTCTGGTAAAACATGTCGTTGCGCGTCAGAACTAGGCATCCATGTATAATGGTTCAAAATTCTCCAATTGGTCAAGGTTCAAATAAAAGAAATAAAAGGTATCAAAATAAAGCTTGATCAATCAGATAACTTTGATCCGAAATTCTACAGGTGAGGTTCGTAGACATAGGCCGATCTAGTTCTAAACTCGATCACATTTGGATCTAGATTACACAGAAGTTTCTAAACATCCATTCATAAATTTACGAGAGCAGTCATAGATGATTTTCATTTTGAAAATCAACTCAGTTGATAATATTCAGGTGCAGAATAATCATTGGCGATATTTAAGAAGTTAAAGTCGTTCGTACCACTACTTTGCATATTATTGTTTGTATTATTATTGTAACTTCCGTTGTCATAGTAGTTATTGTAATTATAATTCAAATCTCCAGAGTCTGTGCACTGCCCGCTGTACTGCTCTGATGTCATGTTGGGATTAGTATAGTTAGACATAGCCGCAGTGTCCGCAACATTGTTCATCTCATAGTAGTTTGACGTTTGTAGAGTCTGCTTGGGTGCAGTGGCACTATAATCTGGGATTCGATTGCCTGAACTTTGGTTCATGTCATAATACATATTTTGCCCCGATGGCATCATGTCTTCTCCTGTATATTCATTTCTGTATGAGGCATAGCAAAATTCGCTGTTACCTGTGGAAGCCATGTTGTTGTAGTGATCTTCTGTCGGTAACGCCTCGTAATTTGCATAATTGCGAGAGTTATATTCCGGTGTCTGTCCCCTATAGTCTTGCAGATATGGATGAGGAGAGGGGGACAAGGTCTGATTACTCATCTGCTCCACCGGATAATACTGCCTGGTTTGATGCATGGGCACCCTTTGCTGTTGGGTAGTTTGCTGAATTGTGTTGTTTTGTATGATACTGTTGTTATTATTAGGTTGTCCGCGGTGATTCTGTATAGCTGCTGGCTGCACCGTGTACATAGGTGGCGACTGAACGCACCCGTTAGGAGACTGTTGAGGCACTCTCCCGGAGTTAGGATAGTAAACAGGAGGTGGTGTAACTTTGTAGCTCCCGTGGAACGTATAACCATTGTCTATCTGCTGAGGAGGATGCAAAGTTTGATGAGTTGCGGGAGGAGGCGTTCTATAACAGTAATTGGACATGGTAGTTGGAGAAGGTCCTCTTTGGGTATAATTCGTTGAATTGATGGCCGGATCCGTGTATGAGGGGTATAGTCTGGATCTCTGGCAATTGGGAGATTGGGTCATCTGTGACGAATAACCATTACCAGGACTGGTGGCCTGTCCTCCAGGTGGTGTGCGAGATATTGTGTTACATGGTTGATGACAATGGGTGCTGATACCTTCCATGGTGCAAACCCTCATTACTTTGTCGGGCGCTGTAACGGGGCACATATTCCTAATTGCTGCAGAAGTAGTTACAGGTGGTTCGCATATAACGGTATGAGCTACGGTTGCATTAATCGTTACCTCCTGAATGTCCTGAGGCGTACCTCTTCTATCACCTTGGCTACAGGGAGATGAAGAATGAACTGGTGTTGAACTCACCGTCACGGGTGACTGAAGATGTTCTTCTGCCTCTACTTCTTTTAAAATTTCCGTTTTGGGACTCGGTGGCCTGCAACACGTTTCCGGAGTTGTTGTGCTATCTTGAGGTGTTGTACCAGTCGAGGTACATTCTTTGGTCCCACTATTGCTACTCTGGTCCCCATCTGGCGTTCTAGAAGGTGCTGGTGGACCTCTGTCCGAATCTGAGTCTTTGGTATCGCTTCCTGCATCACCATTTTTGTCATCATTCTTATTCATCATAGTTTGTCTTTTGTGCTTCATTCTTCGATTCTGGAACCACACCTTCACTTGCCTTTCTGTTAAGTCCAGAGATGCTGCAATTTCTATCCTCCGTGGTCTGCACAGATATTTATTAAAATGAAACTCTTTCTCCAATTCCAATAACTGTGTGTTCGTATAAGCAGTTCGAAGACGACGAGGCATTCCATTCTCGTTGTTTTCTGAAAGCAGTCAAAGAAAAAAAAAATATGTTAGTAAATTGGATCAGAATACGTATATTAAGTTTAAATAATGTTCTACATCCTGTACATTTGAGTAAAAATATTTAAAGAATAAAAAAATTTCATCAAGAACGGAGGAACCGCTCCAGGGCTTATCTTTTCTATCGGCGGAAAAGTTCCCTTAAAGAAGAAAATCTAAAGGACAGGTCTTATTACTGACTGGTTTTGCGTGGAAGGTCATAAATTTTTTTAAATGTAGACTCGATCACCCTGACATTCATTACATGTGTGACATATATTAGAAAGAATTTTTTATGTCCTCTTACAAATTTTGTAACTCTAGACAGCAATTTCCGCAAAATTCTGGCGATTTCTACATATATAGCTGTTTCTTCTCTAGTTAATTATTTTTTCTTTTATTTTGGGTGTGCTAGATTCTAACAGCATATCAGAAACGGCATTTTTGCTCTTCGAAGTTTACCAATTACAGAAATGCAACTGGAGGGTTTAACTTCTCTGTCTTTGGGTGGAGCGGATTTTTTCCTATTAAAGAAAAAAAAAAAAAGGTAAAGTAGGGGCATCTGTATCACATGAATGAAAAATGAAGTGCTCGAAACAATTCATGATACTTTAATAGGCCCGGCATTTAATGTAATGACTAGAAAATAGACCCTGCCTATAGTCAACCATCGGAACATTACAATTCAAGCGTAGAAGAGTAGAATATATCGAAACCATTTAATTATAACCTTTTACATTTTTAATTGAACCCACCAGCGAAGAAGAAGCTAAGTAAACTTAGGTAATTAATAGTAAAAACTTAGTATGGTTGATGTAGAGAACGACTCCTTACACGTTCAAGTGTAAAAATTTACACATCTAAAAAAATCTAGATTCTATTGATCTGTAAGTAAGAATAAACTAAAAAACATCAGAACTCAATAAAGAATCGAACACTGAAAATTCAGACAATGGCATTTAAAAAATTTGGCCAGGAAAAATGAGTCGTTTTTGGCTCCTTACCCATTAAATTTATGATGAATTAACAAGATGTAAAATTAAAAATATCTTAGTTTACATGCGAAGTTTGGTTAGTTTAGTTTTATGTAAAACTCAAACTATTTCTAGGCCCTTAACTAGATCAAATAGCTTTATCTCATATTATAACAAGATACACAAACTCGAATAAATCTATTAATTTCTTCTGTAAGAATAATTTTATGTAATTTTCACCATGGATATACCAGAAAGCAATATGTTTTGCATATTAGCACTTCCTTTATGAGATAGCCACATCTTAAAAGTTTTCACTTTCAAACCGATCGATTTCTAGTCTAACAATTATTTACAGAACAGTTTTGACCATTTTAAAAATGTTGGTAGTACAGGTAGCAACTATCAGACGGCGAGAGTAAAAGGTTGCTGATCCCTGTGCGCTTCTACAATTCCAGATATCGATCAAGTCCATCATGTCCGCCGCATGTCACTAGTATTGTCATCTTGTATCGTCCCGTTTGTTTTCTCTGCCCATCAGGGATCGCCATTTGAAATTTAAAAGGAGAAGAAATCAACCTTCGGACTTCAAAAAAAATCCTCCCACTGTCTCTTCCAATCGTTGTCATAGTAACGCACGTGATCTCTCCACAGTTTCCCTTTTGCTCCCAAGTGATCTCGAAGATTGGAATCGAAATCCAGAAAGGTGCAGAGATTTCTTGTCTTCCACTCCTCCTGTTCCATTTTCCTCTCGGGATTTAATCTTCACTTCTAGCCTTAGAAAAATTTATGCGGAATGTCTCTACTTCATTCTATCATTTTTGGCACACTCACGTATGGTTACGTAATTAAATATCCTGATAGCGTATAAAGTACGCTAAGTTTATCGTGTTATCCTGATATTGCGGTTAGGAAAACTGGAAGGACAAAGACTTTTCTTAAGTAAAGGTATAAGGGGCGTGTTCTAAAGAAGAAAAGGCCTCTTACGTCATCTGGAGATCGTGTGACAACAATGAGGTGTTCTTTCCTATGTTGTGACACCCACGTTGCTTAATGATTGCCAAGGTCGCTAATAAACGAATTTACGACTACGTAATCGCATCTTCCTGTTCGCCTTTTGTTTCTCTCCACTTTAAAATTTACACTCTCGGCTCCACTCTTTCCTTTTTAACCGAGAAAGGTTGCAAAGATGACGAATATTGCCCAAAATTCTTGTTTAAAAATAGAATGAACTTATATTGTTTCTAATATTTTGGAAGCATTATGTAATTTTTATTCCTCTGGCATCCCTTTGTAAGTGGAAGATATGACACATCGCACGTTAAAAAGCAAAGAAAAAAAACTACTAATTATTAACGACTGATATCTTTCAGACGGTATTCTTCTTCGGAAATGTTCATATCTGAATAAAATCGAAGCATAAAGCCTTAAATGTAATCTTTTAATACCTCAGGCTTTGGTCTCTCACCGGTTTTCCTTAAATGTGATGTAATCATCAAGTGCTGAAGAAGAGAGAAACGATTGAAAAGGCTCAGCATAATTAGTCCCTTATAAAATATTCAAGCCTTTCTCTTCAATAACCATTCAATTAGCAAGGATTAAGAGATAGCAAAAATCAAGAGATTAAAACGAATTGGAAAGAATAATTCGGAATCATTCGAAGAAGAAAGAATAGAAAGCAATAACTGAATACGTCTGCATATAAAATTCCATCCGAAACCAAATTTAATAATTGATTTAGATCGTTCTTCACATTCACCAAGTTTGGCCATGTGTCTTGTTATATAAAATATCATTTACTGGAACCAAACAATAAATATTGATAAAAATAAGCTGTTAACGATTTATTGAGAACGTTGTATATAATATTTGTTAGTCCTTCCTCAGGTTTCTATCCAACTAGTGACCGATTTTATAATAAACGAATCAGGAAGCTGAGGACATACAGAAGGTAGGAAGTGGCATCCTAGCATTAAAAATAATGCCGGATGAGGACAATCTGTAGGTGGAGATTGTATATATGAGGCTCTTCCTGGTGACAGTATGCTCCAACTCTGAATGAATGGCTATTGCACGGCTGGACGATCCTTCCGAGACGAAATACGAAAGATTCGAACAATGAATTGCTCTTTTCCATAAAGTAGGTCTCAGATGACTCCACCAAAAAAAGTTTTTGTTCTCTGTTGACCTGAGCAGGTTTGTGGTCTTTCTTTTCTCCCTCCTATGCAAATAGCTCTATATGAAGGAAGCCTCGGGCATTCCAGTTATTTTTCCAGATGGATTACGTTTACTACAATGCCCACTATTTTATAAATGTTAATAAACAACAAAACTAAACTAACAAGTTCCTTTTTTTTTACTATGAAGAGAAAAGACGGTGAAAATTCTAGGAACAATAAGTTAAGAATAACTTCTGGATACTATTTTAAGTCTATACATCTATTGAAAAAAATATATCTTCAAAATTATAAGATTTATTCTGTTGAAAACCTTACAAATCTTATCAATCAGAATAACTATTTTCCTTTCTTAATCCTTAACAAAAAAATACAAAACGTCTCCATCATATAGGCAAATCTTCATTTATAAAACATTAACGAATCTTAACTGATCGCCATTTTCTAATCAATGTTAGATAAGTAAGGATTTTTACTTAAGGTAAGCTCATAAAAATCCTTACTTTACCGTCATTTTTATTGATTTAGAATGAATCCTTTGGGAAAATGAAGTGATAATATTACCATCTTTCATACTGCAGCAGCAGCACCATTTAATAATATTGTAGCAGATGCAAGCAAAACGACAATACCCATAAATTATAAAAAGCCTACTTTATCACAATTTTTAATGCCTATAGGCCATTTCCAGGGTCTATAATCAAAATTTTGATGACTTGGAACTAGAATTTACAAAATTATAACCTATAAGGCCTAGAGGGCCATATTAGCACTTTAATGGGACCATTAACGTTTCTTTTTGGCTTCTTTTCTAAGTTTAGTTACTTTCAGGTGTTAAAATAGTCCTTTTTTAGAACTTAATGGATTGATAAAAACTATTTAGAAAGCAATTTTAATAGATAATAGCGATCTAACTGCAGTTATTTTTATTAGGCCGTAGACTAAATTTGTTTCTTGGCCCGCCACACGTCTTTAAATTTAGTTCGAGATTTAAAAAAGATTCTTTGTATATCTATTGTTATAAAATCTTTCAAAGTAATGCCTAACTAGATTAAATTTTTGAAGATTTTTTAGATGGAACTTTAAGTTTGGATCTCGGTAACGCATCAACAGATCAATTGCCAGCTGCAAGTTACTTTCTTGACTTTAATTTTAGTTTAGAAAGAGTTAAGCAGTTCTATAATTAGAACTGTTCAAACCCAGTATGAAAATCTTTGGACCAAAGTTAGGTTCAACTTCTACACTTCATGTTTTTAAGTTTCCTCCAAAACTTCTCTGATAAGTGTTCAGAATGGATAAATCCATAAAGCATGAGAAATTTTCTTAAAGAAAGATTAAAAATTGAAAAATCGAAGAAAGTTTAACCTATAGAAACTTAGTTACCATTAAAAAAAACAATATTTATAATTTTTCTGATATAAATCTAAGTTTAAATACCATTCATCAGGGCTAATTTATATTGAAGAACAAAAACCATAACGAACTTATTTTTAATCAGGCAGAAAATCGCGTTAATTTAATCTAAAATTTTAGACTTTCTTAACGATCGAACAATAAGAAAATGGGGTTAGAGACAGGCATTATGAGGGATAAGTTAAAGAATGCGTGAGTGCTAAAGTGCTAAATTTAACACTTGACATAAAGATGATCTACATGACATCAAATTGCTACAAGAAAGGATGATTGACAGATTAGAAAGAGACCGCATAAATTAGCCTCTTGCCATGTAAAAGGACCACTTATTACTTAGTTGGAGACTAATATAGTACCTCTAGTTAGAGAGAAGCAGGCACGAAGGGCATTTTGCCAATTTGCTACATCCTTTTTAACCACATTAATATTTACACAGAGCTAATATTAGTCTGGTACTAGCTTAGAACGTATGAAGTCTAAACGCGTGTCTGTGGAATTATCAATTCATAACTGGTTTGATATTAAATTAGTGCAGCCTTTTGAAAGCCCTCACGCTTAAGTGATTCTTTTTTTTTTAAGGATTAAAAATATAGACTTTAAGCGGCAAAATATACCGAAATATTGATTTTATAAACTTAACAAGGACTTAATAAAAATTATTCTTAACGGACCCAAAACTTTTAAGTCTACAATAACCTAAAATGCATTCGTGCTTATCATAGATATAATATAAAATATGCTTATCGAAGCTTATAAGCGAGAAATTCTCCAAAAAATGATGCTAAAATTAAAGAAAAACGTTAAAAATCTAGCAGAAGTAGGCCATATGTTTAAATAATCCTGCAGCATTGGATTTATGGCTAAAAGTTTATCCCACTCCTATAGAAACATAGAAGTTTTTTTGTTTTTGATATTAACCCACACAAATTTTATGTATTTTAATGTGATTTAGTTATTAAACTGGGAATTTTTTCATCCCTAGATTGGTTTATTAAGGCACAGGCTTGTATACATATGTGGGCTCTAAAATTAAATCTAAACCAATGTAGTTGTAGGTAAGCGGGATAAAAAAGAAACCTTAAGAAGTGATAAACAAAAAGTCAGAAACTATACTAAGGTCGATGTGACCAGAATACAAAATTAGAAGGTCAACAAGTAGGAAGTGAAGTAGCCTAGGCCTATAGGCTATATCGTGTAAATAACACGTTTAACCATTATTACTGTGACAGTTATCATAAATATCATATTTGTAGGTCTATTTTTTTTTATTCAATTTATGAACAAATTGAACCAAGTTTAATTAGGCAAGTTTCTTTTAACGTTAAAAAAAAAAATAAATGTACACAAATATAACAATAACGCTTCTTAGGCGTTAGGAATTTTAATTAATATCTGTGCATTGTTTTGAGATTCGGAAAAAAAAGACGTTCTGACTTGTTAAAAATTCCACTTTGGGTGGAATTTTAAGACTGTTTGTTGTTTAAAATCTTTCCTTTTTTAAAAACTCGTGTTTAAAGTCTCGAATAAAGTTTGAGGAATGTTTAAAGTTTTAAAGTAGCAAAATATCTACAAATTTAAATTTAAGGATCTCTTGTGAACTGCAAAGAAGTCCCTAAAGCGTTATGGAATATAAAGAGTTCATTGTTTTCGAAAAATTGTAAGATAAACAGGAGGAAAAAAAGAACAAGAAAGAAAACGAAGTTACGTGAAGTTAAAAAAAAAAAAATGCAAAGCAATTAAATGACTTAATATGAAACGAATGGTCTTTTCTTTCATGGGATGTGGAAGCGTTGATATATTCAAAATCGTCTTTTTAATTGATAAATATCCTAGCGTAAATAGAGAGAGAGAGAGAGAGAGAGCGAGAGAGAGACAAATGACGTGATGGAGAACCAAGAGAGAACTCTGATGTCACAACCTGGATGTATTTGTGTTGCTGGCATCATTTCTTTTGTAAAAGTGCCAGAAGTAGCTCGTACATCACTTTTTCCTCTAACAGAAAAAAAAGAAGACAAACAAATATCCTATTCTTCTAGATGCTTGTCAAATTTTAAATTGGACGAAAATTTAATGCCTGGTCTAAGCATTTAGAAGGACCTAAACAATATTTAGATTCACCACCAACGTCGAATTTATTTGTAACACTGTATGAAGAATGGCAAATCGCCTGACTTTGAAGCTTTTATAAGGACTCGAAGTCGTTTTTAAAGATCTTAAATACGTCCAAGAGTTCTTTGATAATTGAAAGATCTATCTAAATTCCATTAAATTTTAAGAAATTCAACTTGAATTGGCCTATCTGCTTGAAAAACGAGAATAACAGCCGATGCAAAATGAAACTGAAGTGCGTTATGATGGCATTAAGTGGCCTACAATCCATGGTAAACAGAAATGCAACTGTTTACAGTTCAGTTTTATCAATAAAGAATGTAAGCGACAGTTTCTGGTAGAAGCAAAAAGTAAAGATGAAGTTTCTACGAAGTACGAACAGATGTATACTTTGCTTCTTCTTTCTAAACAGAAGTGCTGATGGGAATACACAAAACGTATAAAACAGTAATATATAATGTACTTTAGCAACTTAATCGTATTGACAACGGACAAAGACGTAAAACGAGCCCTGAGAATCGCATTCTACACTAATTAGCATAACAAAGAGAAGAATAATAACTATCAAACTTGCAACTACTAATTAGCCCTTAGCTAATAATTACACCTGGTCATGAGGTAATTATACTGGTAATGATATCCTACCTAAGTCAATACAGTAAACTGTTCATGCCTATAGGCTTATATTATACGATTTTCAATGAAACATCTGTTTTCGTTTTTTTCTTAATTAGTTTAGGCCAATTTCATTCATTAGACATTATTCGAGTAAAGTATTTCGTAACGTATTCTTCACTTACTCTAATCGTGGTTAGCTAAGTACTTTATGCCATCTTTAATTACTCTACATCCTCACTTACTGTAAACAACTTTCATTCACTTTATAGCTTACCCTCCCCCTTTATATACCTCTCTCACTTTATCGTCTTCACACACACCTTATATCGCCTCACTTTTTTTTTGGTACAATGTCATGTGCTTTATACTTCCTTTACACACTTCCAAAGGCCTATATGGGCAATCTCATTCAGATGCTCCTCTGTTGAGTAAGACCTATTCTTCTTCATTTATCTTCCTCTTTATATTCTTTATCTACAACTCTGCACTTTATACTATCCTGACGTTTATCATTCACTCATTTGCTTCATTGTCCTCTACATCAGGCCTACTTTTCACTATCTACTCTTCTTACATTACGTTATATTTTACCTCCTCATCTTCTTCCAATACTCGTCTTTTATCTTACTAACCAAACATCCAGATTAATCTCTTTATGATAACCATGATGTTTTATCTAAAACTCTTCTTTATCCTTCAAAACAGAAGATTTTTGTTGAGCCAAACTTTAAGAAACATAGTAGCGAGTGCTGTTAACTTCTTAATAACAGCACTCTCAGATATTTAGAACGATTTAAGATAATATTTAAAGTTAAAATTAAGATCTAGTGATTCATATTATTTTACAAACAAAAAAAAAGTTGAACTAATATAGTAACGGCTTTCTTAAAACTATAGAAGTAAATTATGAAGCGTGAAATACGAGTACAGATGTTATTGTAGATAATAACCGGAAATCTTTACTTCTAAAGTATCAAAAGAATTCTGTCAAAGTACATTTTTATTACCGTAGTAGCAATTAATAAAGTTGACTGATGTTATTTTAATTATTGAAAAACACACTATTAATCAAGATTCAATTTACTTCTACAAGAACATAATCTACTTATGCTAAACTTAATCTTAACTACTGCAGTTATAAAACGAGTTTTGCAGTTACTTCTAAAGAGAGGATTTTTTAGTATCAAAATAATTTATTATTATTATTTTTTTTTAATACGATAACAGCAAGAACGTAAAAGAGTTTCTAGTTTTATAATTAGAAACGTTTACTACCATAATAACAAAACAGTTTACTTTTTTAAAACCATATTTCTTTCAAAACTTTTTTTATTTTTTTTATAAAACTAAACAAGACTAGTTTTTCAATATTGTTACTTGGGAAGTAAATAAAAATTCTTTAAAAAAGTTTAATAGCACATGGAATGCATTCTTTTATTGCTATATAGGTTATAGTTTACAACAAAGTTATTTTTAATACTATAATAGTTATTTGAACATTTATTAGTAGCAATTATAAAAATTTCTATAATAGTAAAATCGATAGGAACACAACGTTTCGTTCCTTTTGTTTGGTTAGGAGCAACAACAAACATTGAGATGAATCATTATTTTGATGCTACTGTTATCTTTGCTACTATGGCAGTATTTTATAATTGCACATATTTGATAAGAAGTCTTTGTGTTAACCGAAATGAAAGATATAGGCCTATTCCTATAACAGTAAAAATATACCTAAAATAAACTTAGGCCATCTTTAAACAGAGAATGCTACTGCAGGATTATATAAAATCATATATCTGTGTATCAAAATTGTTAATAATGCAGTAAAATAACTATCGAATAGGCAAAATTATTAAATTTTTAATAGTTAAGTATAATTCAGATTTGTTCTAGTAGTAGCATTCAGCATACTTGCACGATGAAAGCCTGTTTAAGGGGGAAAAAAATAATATTTTTAATTATTGTTGCCGTAATAGCACCAATCGCATTTTGATGGCGGCAACAAATCATAACTTAAGATCATCGTGCATCTATCTTAATTCCTATATTAGCATCACTTCGTACAATCTCTACTTTCGAAGAATCATTAATTATGAGCATGGCCTTCATAATTACATCTAATACTACTTATTTACTTAAAAAAAACATGACAGCTTATTTTGTTACTATAACAGCACCATTACGAAGAGATAAATAATATAGAAACTAAACTATCAACACCTTCGCTCCAAACAGTAACATCCTCTTCTAACCCGTTCTTGGTTTTAACAGTTACCGAAAACTTACTGTTATAGTAACAAAAAAAAAAAAAAAAACGTGAGAATATTATTAAAAACTCACCTCCATAAAATAAAGTTTGATTCATTTCTAAACTAATAGAACTATGTCAACATCGTCTGCGACATGGAATGCACGAGTCTCACACACCATGCACATCATTCCTAGAATTATCTACAGGTGGCTTGTTTGCTGACGTCATGGCGGGGTGCGGCATCAGAAGGTAAAGCCAAAATGGCACTCCCTTTTCCTTAATTAGATCTATATTAATAAACAGCGTTTATGGGGCATTAAGTCGTTTATATGGGGCCTCTGTCATCGATATAATAGTTATATGGCATGTGTCAACAAATGCGTGCAGACATCGTTCATCACGCAAAATTCAACCTCATACTGTAATGGTAACTAACTACTGTCAACATCAATCACTGATTTTTTGGTATGTAAGCTACATAAATATATGATGCTTAAATTTTTCACTTTTATCCCATCTACAACATTCCTCTTCGCCAATTTTCATTTACTTATGCCTACTTATAGTAAAATAAGAGGATTTACTAATTCTAGTCTGACATGCATGTTTTTTTTTCCTCTTTATGAGTTTTGTTCGTATTATTATTATGTTAGAATCAAATCATAAAAGATACTGAGCTTAGAAAGTCATCGTAAAGTGTATATAATAAAAGATAATAGTGTTAGATGCTCATAGCAATGGTTAAAATCTAAAAAGTTAAAGTTTGAAAGATTGTATGATTCCTTGAACATTTGGATAAGATCACCGTATCTAAACCAAAATTAATGACACAAAACATGGCTCAAACGATAAGAATCCAAAGAAGACTTCACCAAATTTATACATTTAGTTGAACAAAAAGTTAAGTGATAAATATTGATGCCCTTTCACATATTTATCAACAAATGCAACGCGAAAGGAATGGAGCCTTTGTGAACGTTTACACTAGCATAAGAAGCTAATCAGATTAAAAATAAACTTCTATCTGACGAATGTTGATTGAAACTTCTATAAGAATGACGTAAATCACAGGGTCAATCCGTATGTATGATTTCATTAACATATTTTTTCATCTATCTTTCTCTTCCTTGAATGAAGCCAATCTGCGTGCATTTCTCCTTTTATCGGAGTGATTAAAAAACAGATCAAGTAGTAGAAAATACCGAGCCCTTCTCTTCAGAGGCAACATGACACGGAAGGTCTTGGCATTGTCATTGTAAGGGTGATGGGCTTGAGAAACCACGACATGACAGTCTTCCCCCTTCATCCATCTCCATCAAATTCGCCGTTAACTTTGCTTCCCCCTCCTTGTTCGCTAATTGTCCCTCCTAGCTAGTCTGACCACCGGACCACCGGGGTGTTGATTAAAATTTTAAAATGAAGCATCACGTGATGACCCTACATCCCTCTACTTTCTAAAATTTTTCTATTTAACAGACCCCAGGTGCCATGCGGCCCGTCTCTGTTTTTTAAGTTCCTCATCCCGCAGAGAGAGAGTGATCACTACGGTTTCGGCTTCGTAAATGTGCTACCAGCCTCATAACTCCCCTCGTGTTAGATTGATGGATAACTTATGAGGCCTTCGTAGCTCTATAGCCTCAAAAGTGCAAAATATACCCTCCGGAGACTTCGAATGATTTAAGATTTGTGTTGTTTATGCGCATCGTTTCCCAACCGATTAACTGGCTATCCGTGCTATATACAATACCGGAATCCTTTTAATTGCGGTTTTATATATAGCACGGATAGCCAGTTAATTAGACCTTCTATTAAATTTTAATACTAGATCATCATTAACTCTTTCTCCTAAGTGTCGCAGAAATTCTTAGATCCATCTGCTTCGTCTAGAGTTCAGTAGGTATCTGAGGCCGACTACCATATTATTTCTAATGAATTTTTTATAACATATGCATTGTAGCCTTTGAATATTTCTTTGCAAGTTATTCCATAACCTGAAAAAAAGAATATCTTGCTTTGTCTATCATTCTTCACTTATTAGGAGGTCTTCTGTGTATATTATTGTCTGAACCAAAAATAAGTCATTTCGTAGAATAGCAAGATGTGTATCTGTAGTAAACACTATACTTTGTTGATTCACGCGAGCGTAAAGGATCTGCACGCTTCAATAAGCCTAGATAGTCTATAAGGCTACCCTTCTACCCAATGACATCTCGTGCTAGGCCGGAGAAAGAATTATTTGGGAACAGTGGACCAAACTAAATCCTTCGATCGATCAAACTACAATCGAGGCCTCTTACTATAGAGAGAGAGTGGTTCCTCCTCTTAGGCCTTTGAATCTGATAAAATTTCTATTCTTTATCGTCTAATCATTTTTTTGTATTTGACTTTTTTCTCGTCCGATTAATTAATTTAGAAGTAGACATAATAAAGTCAGAAGATTAACACATTAACGCTTTATCTTTCCTTAATGGCATCGCTTAAGTTTTTGCTCGCAATCTGTGGCTTTTAGATCTTCGAGATAGTTCGTTATTTTAATTTAAATCTCAGGATACACATAAATACTATTTGTGCCTCTTTAAAAATCCTCTAACCTTATATTTACAGCAATAAAAAGAGTATTACGTCATAGGCCCTTGGGAAATCCCATCCTAAGCCTCTACAAAGAGTCAGTACGGAAAATTGGCTACTTAGATTCTCATAAAACACTTAGACTCGATCTACCCTCCATAAGTAGTCAAAATAAATTTTTATGTATATTGCATCATCTCAGGAAACTCATTAATAATTTAAGAGAAGGATAAAGGCCTAGGCCTTAGACAGAAATTTAAATATAAACTACAAACAGCCGTTAAACTCTTATTTAATAACGCTAAAGGCCTAAAATTTCGAAAGACGTAGGCCGCCCAGTGAATAAAAAATTAAATGTGTTTTATATTAAATATTGAATCAAACTCTTAAATATTAAAATATTAATTATATTAAAATCCGCTCAACAGCGTTACAAATATGCGTGCCGATAAAGGCCTTAGTGTTGTTTAATTAAAAAAAATAATACGCTCGAATAGTCATGCCAAATTTAGGCCTTAGTCGTAGAGAATAAAGCGAATTCGGATGTTAAATACGCATAAAATCTAGAAAAGAATAGGCACGAGTGGAAATTTAGACACTCAGATATCAAATAGAAGGGGCCTGTATGATATATACGGGCATCATCATCAAATTCCCTTTATTACCCGAACGAATAATTCGAGTTGCATTGTCAACCTGGAAGAAGTGCCGGCAGACATGTCTACTTCTCTCTGGTGATAAATCTCGTCCTTTCAACACAATTGAAGAAGGGCTTTACCGAGCTTCCGGGCCGTTTGGGCACAGTCCCACGTGTTCTAGCGGTCATAAACATTCCTCGATGGGCTACTGATCAATCTGCACTATTTTAGTCCAAAATTAGCTCCGCTTTTAGATTTCAGAAACTGTAGGAAGCGTAGAAAAGTCGAGGGACGAAACGTAGAGCGGCAGGAGTCTGGGAAAACGGCTGCAAACCCCCCAGGGTGCCCCTGTGTACCCAATGGCTTCTATCATTAGCGTAATGACGGAATTTTTAACGGCATGGCAGAACGTTAAAAATGCCTTTAAGGCACATTTAGGTGGCTCGGGGGTCGCGAACGTGCTACACGAATTATTCAGACGGCAACGCGTAGTAGCCGCGGTTAAAAGAGAAGGGGGCGCAACACAAACTAATAAATCTCGCTCGGCTACCATGGTTACGCCGGTCATTGGAGTCGGACCAGAGCGAAAAAAAAAGGATAGCACATAGACAAAAAGCGGGCGAGAGGAGAGACCTCGACCCGAACGCGGCCAAGTGCAAAGGTCATGATGGATGGACGTCAGAGGAGACAGTAGGGTGATTGATAAAGGTGCGACTCACCTTGGTGCTGCTTGCGCGTGGTCTTCTTCTCTTTCATCCATGGGTACTCCGGCACGGAGACGTTGTAACCATTTCCCGACGCGTGTTTGCTGGGTGGAGAAGGGGACGTTGGGGTACCGGCGCAGACCTGCAGCTGATTCGCATTCTCGAGCTGGCACAGAGTAGGTGGCGGCATGACCGGACCGTTGATTGATGAGCTCGGCCGAAACGTTTCATTGATATGAGGCAGGGCTGTCATAAATTCAGCCATGGACGGTTGACTGTTGATAAACCCGGCTTCGCACCCAGTCTCCATGCTGGTTTCTTGGTGTGTGCTGAGCTTCTCCCTCCACATCCACTGTTCAGTTTCGCAGTAATCCAGTGCACGGAGCCCACTGTCGCCAAGGTGGAGGTGTAGGAGGAGGCGACATGGGCGCTGTGTGACGGTGGTAAACCCGTGTTGGAAATCTCACACGGCCACTCGTCTTGCATTCGGCCAGCATTGAGGTGCATTTCTGGATTGATAACAAAATCTGACCATTTCGGTTCGGTCACGTGATTGGCGCCCGACCAATGGGAGGGCGGCGTGCCGGCTGCCGGGGGAGGGGCGAAGCAGGGAAGTGTGCGGTACCGCAGCTCGCCGAAGAAGCTGCTCGATGGCACAAACTAACTTGTGATGGCTCGGGCGGACTGGGGATGCGCCCCCCTCCGGGGTCACCCCCTCCGTCACTCAGTCAACTCGATTTTTCATCCGGTGGACGTTAATGACGGGCCACAAATCATCGGGCGCTGACTGCTTCCGTGTCGTGCACCGGCCCGTCCTTCATTAGCTAAGTAGCGGGCTGGGCGAGCGGTTCGGCCGCCATCATTGCTCGGCAACACTGGCCACCCGATACACGGCTGGCCTAGCCTGCGCACTGACTCGCTTTGGGCTTAACGGAGTGGCACACCTTGCAGTGGAACCCGGGTAAGTTGCATTTCCTGACTTGTTTTTCGCCCGCCACCACCTGGTGGTGGTGTGTAGTGTATGTGTGTGTGTACACGTGCTTCTAGGCTAGATGCCCGGCCCGGACCCACAGTATCGATTTCGCATTTACAGAAAATCCGCCGATAACGGCATTGTTTGCTTCTCTACCTGCCCGGGCGGCCTCCGCTGATAGCTTTTTTCAACACCCTCCCTGACGCGGACATTACCCAGGTGGGGAAAAAAGATGATCCTTGTCAGAGAGGTGCTGTTTGGGTGTCTGCTGCCACCATTTACGTGTCACCCCTGTCACCCGCAGAGACTGATAACAAAGTAATGCCAGTAAGAGCCCCCCATTTTTACATTTTGGCCTAATATCTCTCTCTTAACATTCCAGCTCATGCATTTCTACTTCTTCATTCTCTATCATACAAAAGAGGGCATTTTGGCTCCCTTACTTTTCCTATAAGGTGCGTTCGAGCAACACAAATGCTCAGTTCTATTAATATTCCTTATCTGAATATAAATCTGGCTTACCTAACACGATTATTCACTTACGGTGCTGTCTATTGTGAAGCAGAAAAACTACGGGTGGTCCCAAAGTTAAACAATGATGTTCAGATGTGAGATGTGATTGTTTGAATTACGTAACGGGTCTTCTGTTGTATTGGGTAATGTTCTTGGCCCGTTTGACAGGAAAACCAGATTAGAATGAAAGAGAGATAAATACGTGACATGAGTTGTACATTAAACGCACGAGACTTGAACCAGATTGTTATGTTTCACGTACGGGGTCCCTCTTATGTGTAATCGTTGCGTGACAATGCCGTCTGGTGTCTGGTAACCTCATATCTACCGCAACATGTACAACGGTTCCTGCGTTTAGTTAGCTGCTGGCTAACTCTAGGCCGTACTAAATGCCTAGGTTGAAACGTAGATTAAGTTTTATTCTCTTAATCGCGCGTAAAATTTTCGAAAATCAGACCTAATCTCTATTTCTTACGCTAGATATGAGTCTATTAGTCTAATTAGGTCGCATGTAAAAAAATTTATAAGGCCTGAGGGTTGATAGATACATGAGGTTCTTTGAGGGTTGCAATTAAGACCTCTATAGTTGTTTTTGCTTTCTAACTGTAGAAAATGATATAACGACTAAGATATATGTCTGCGAATAAATATACTTAAATAAGGATAAGAGTATTAGAACTGAAATTTGTTGGGGGTGATTAATGGGTTCAGGAGCTATGCGAATACCAAATTTGATTAACATCCACTCATCCGTTCACCCATAAGAGAACAAACGCTATTGAGCAAAATCCATAAGAGTTAGGGGAATAAAATTAGGGGCATAGATAAAACCAACCTGGGGTGGCTAAGTTGCTGTTAAATATGGTCAAGTATGATTATTCTATAAGTTATGGCGTCCATTTTGTGGTTAACTTGACATATTCACGTTATTAAAGAGGATAGAAGAGGAGAACGTTGCCGAGATGCTTTAAAATGTTCAGAAGTTATAAAATTGAAAGGGCAATGTAGAGGAAAGTAGTCACAACAATGTTTAACTTTGATGTCGGTCAACAGATCGAGTATCGATCGGCAGGTCACAGAAACGGTTTGTCGACATTGCCGGGAACTGTCTAGTTCCCCCATTTAGTGTCAGGTCATAAATTCACAAAGATGATGGCATTTCTTGGCACATCAATCTGCACCACACACACTAGCGTACTTGCGAAATTTGGGTGAAGGTCGCGTTCTTTCTGTCTAAACATCGTTTCGCAATTTTACCCGTTTTCCACTAAAATTAAATGATTTATTTTATTTTATTTCCTCTTCCCATGAAAAATATCTGCGGAGATTGAAGCAAAGTTTCAATTTTTTTAAAATTATCAATTATTATGAAGAGTTTTTTTTGGAAAAAGTTAGATGATGTACATTGTAAAAACAAGTTTATGAAGAATATCGGAAACTTTAAAATTGTTTTATATTTTTTTTTTTTTTTTTATTCGTCTTTAAAGTTTACTTAACATCAACTCGACTAAATTATATTCCATTTTTATTAATTTACAGTTTTAGATTAAATTTTATAACTTTTAACATTGCCTTAAACCATGACTTTCTTTAGATTTTTAAAGATCCGTAATTGTTTTCTGTATTTTTATGTTAAAAGATAAAACTTTAATGATGTTATCCTTTACATTTAAGAACATTCTTTCTATAAATACCCACATACCTCTTAAATATTCATTTATAACGGAAATATATACTTTTTTTAAGTCGTCATCAAGGCCAACAGTTCCTTCTTGAATGCGTTTGTTTTAAGGCCTTCAACCGAACTGACATTGTCCCAGTTATGCACCTAACACTAACAAGGTTTTATAGTTTACAAACACTACAGATTATATGTTATTTTTTATTTTAGAAGCATTTATAAATTTGCACCAACGGCCTGCTGAATCATCATAATCTTTCTTCCCCATAACAATTTCAGCTCTTAAAAAGTCTTTACCAACGTTCATAATGTTAAAATTATAATCCCCAGAAAAATCAGAAGTTTTTTGGCGATCAAAAACTTGTTTAAACTTTTTAAAAATCTGATAAAACGGAAAAGTAAAAGAGACAGTGAAAGAAGACATAATCAGGCACACCCACTCCTAAAAGTAAGAAGCGAATTGCAGAATGACGAGTAGTAATTAATGACATTTAACGTTATAAATGATAACCTATGGGCTGTTAAAAAATTTGCATAAACACCCGTCTCTGGCTTTCTACACGCGATGAGAATGAAAGATCAGATAGAAGGTCTCTTCAATTAGTATTCAGTATTGTGTCGCGTCAATTAAAATCAATTCTATCTCAACTGGACTCATTTCATAATTAGCCAGATAATTGTCACTGTGGCTGATTTTAAGTAGCCTGAGTAATGACTTCATTTAGCTTTTTTCCCCTCCCCTTCTCCTCTACGTGTTTGTGTAAGAGCAGCTCCACCAAAACTGCTTTTCTATTATTGAACACTACTCTAAAATATTCCTCCCGCGTCCGCGGCATTACTTTTAATTAAAATCTTTCGCGGGCTCCGAAAAAATTGTTCTTTTTTTGTTTTTTGGTCTAATCTTGGCACCGAGACGATTCTGATATACTGCAAAAATCAAGATACTAACTAGACACTATCGAAAATCAAAAAGTTTTAAAATGAAAGCCAAACGATCGAGATTCACAGCTGTGATTTTTAATAAGATCTTTCTGTGAGGGGGCACATAATATAATACAAATAAAAAAAAAACTCATAATCAATACGCTCTTCCCTTAAGAAATTGTTTCCTCTAACCCCCGAGGCCTAGGTTATCTGAAGACTTTATTTTTAATCTGAGATAAAAGCCTTAATAATTCCGTTATAATGAATAGTGTTTTTGTATGTGTAGCGGTTAAGGCTTTACAGACAAAGCCTTGCATCTCGCATAACAGGATTGAATAGCCTGAGAGATGATATAATTAATTTTTTTGAAGGACCTTCCGGTTGCTATGTTCTTAACAAACTTATCCACTTGGAGGTCCTGTCCTCGGGGGTAAATCATTCCAAGTAACTTCTTTAATGCAGAACATGTTAGCGGAAGTGTGTTTTTATTTTGGACTCTTCACATGTCAGGTTAAGCAGTCGGTAATTCTTTTGACCACCTACACAACAGAAATGCACCGAGGGTGGCATGTGTTGCTTTGGAATTTTTCTCTAAGCCAATAAAGACCTGCCACGAAAATAATACTTCAGAACTCACGCCCACTGACCTCTAAGGGTAACTCAGAATGCCATTGGGCGGAGAAGGGATCCTGTCCCTACCAGACTGGCACCAACTGCCTTATAATATGCGGTTGTCTGATACGTCATTAGTTTCTACCCTATTGTAACTTCTTCAGCAATTTTCCAGGAGGCAAGAAGAACCTTTTTTATAATAAACGCCTGCGTCCCTTTGAAATATCTTTATTCTAGACTAGATTATTAGTATATATATTAATTTTCTAAGGCCTTCAACCTAGGCCCAAAAGTGCATGAAGAAAACGAAGGAGAGGATCATCAATAATTAAGCAGACTTCATACAGCAACCATTGTTTAACAATTTCTATTGTTATCTCAACACTGTCAGATTTTTCTGTGCCTACAAAGAGGAGGTTGTGGCACAGTTCGAGGTGAAGAAGATAAAATAGCCACTCTTCTTTATATGTGTCACCAACAATGGCTACCTTCTCTCCAAGTGTCTAATTTGTCACAGCACATCTGGAAAGAAAGTTCGCATCCAAAATGCCAACGTGACACAAATGCAACAATGCTTCCCATCCACCACTTACGATTTTTCGCTTCACACTAACGTGTCACGAATTCGACATTTTAAAGAAAATAATAATAAAAAAAAAAGATTTCTAATCGAATTTTTCTTTAACTTTTCAAAGTCACGAAGGAAAAAACGGAAGGAGAAATTAAAAAAGAAAAAAAATATTTATAGTATAGGTTAGAACATCATCCTGAAAAGAGGAGCTGTCCCGAAGCTGACTTCTCGTCTTTCATCATGTGTCACTCGTCGACTGGACCGATAACGTTACATTACACATGTTCTCCTCGACATCGCCGCCATCTTGATTTACTGTTTGGACTGAAGTGAAGTTTTGCTTTTGACTTTGCCTCGCTCTATCTGTCGGTTTTAATGTTAAGGCGTGAAGAGATTCGCGCTCTTGTTTTGATGTAAAGGTTCTTTTTTTCAACCTGTGTCTTCTATAGATTGAATGGATTTCTGCAACAATATATCCCTCTCCGTATGATAGACTTTATTATCTATTCAAATTTCATGCATCCTCTTTGCAAACTGTCAAAAATATCTATTGTTTTTATCTTAGACGAATTATCATCGCCATACTCCAAACTAGACCTATTTTTCTACAACTTTAACGCGCGCTTTTAAGAATTAAAGAGCTTATCATTGTCGCACTATCTTATTGAAATATGTGCCATTACATTATCAAGCGTCAACAGCAGTTTCGCTATCTTCTCATCTGCGTTAGAAAAAATTCTGTTCTGACGAAACCTGTTGAAAACCCCATTTAGTTGAAAATGTGCTTTCTTAATGACATTATACCCTTTGGCTTCGTTTAGTGACCCGGAGTTAAGCAACGTCTCTTAGTCCCAAATGAGCCAGTTGAAATAAGGAAAGAAAAACCTGGGTGGCCTTCTGCGGTTGATCTAACTCACCAAACACGCTGACGTAGTAAAAAAGCTCTGCTGTAGCATTGAAGTAGTTATTAATCTCAATAGTTCAAGCTAAACGTGTGTTAGTTTGACGTCCATTCACTGCATGTTGGTACGGAGCATAATTTCTGGCGATGACGTAATACCGTCGGATGACGGGAAGATCGATGAACACTAGATTGCTGCTGACAGAATACTACAGGCCGTCTACTAGAGGTCCTATCAATCATGGAATGTTTTTCTTTCATTTCTGACCACGTTGCTGCATGTTTTGGCTGTTCCTGAGAGAAATCCGGACGGCTTCATTGATGCTATTGAGAGTTTGTTGCTTCTCTTCTTTTGACGGCTTGTAGTGCTTTAGATTATTTGTTTGAAGTGTGCAAATTGATGTCTTTGTGTACGAGAGATGAATATCCTTGCTACTCTTCTTAAAAAATGGATTGCTAGATATTCTGCATACTGCCGAGTTATAGAATAAGTACAGATCTTCGAGATGCTCTTTTATATTCATGGCAGTTTAGTTATACAGCAAATGGCGGATTCCGTATGCAAAAAGAAAGGGACACAAGATCTGCGATTACTGCAATTCGAAGTCATATAAAATTGTATGGGATAAAAAAAAAAATGTAATATTAAAATTTGATGTTTCGGCTTTATTGTCGCAGTGGTAAACAAGATGGAGGTAACTTACGATTAAAAAAATTTTACTTTATTTTTATAACTATAAAAAAAGGTCGTAATGTTACTTTTGGCAAAGAGATTTTACAACTGAATTTTATATTCATATTTCTAAAAATGAAATTTATGAAACTATTCTTAAATGATGTCAGTCATCACGCTATACATAGGCCCCGTTAGAAAAAAAAGAATTTTTGCTATCTTTAAACTAAAAACTTAATTTATAAAAATTTTTTCTTGTTTCTAGCACTGGAAAACTGATATATAGTACTAAATATATATATATGTACAGTAGATATTTTTACGATCAATGAAAGAAAAATTGTTATCCGTACCAGAAACGTTTTTTTTTTTTTTTTCTAAGCACAAATTTTGTTACCCCCAATAGAAGAAAATAGTTCAAAAAGGTAATTTATCTGTTCTTAATTTTTAAAAATAAAATTACTAGAAATTAATTCTTTTATCCATAAATTAAAAAAAAAAAAAGAAAAATAGTTTTAACGGTGATAGTTTATCGTAACCTTAGTAAAGTAGCAGATAAACTCACATTTTAATGCGTTTTTCTCTACAGAATATCATTTAATTAAATTTTATTTTTGATTCTTTAAACGCGAAATCTGTTCATAAAAATGCGTTTTATGTTTTCTAGGCTACCTCAAAGAACTGTATCGTTAACGCTGTACTTAGATCAAGTTGTTCTCAATCCAAAATAACACCATTAAGCAATATTTTCTGTCCTCAATAGTCAAAATTTTTTTTTTTCTAAAGACAAAATTTTTCAGTTTCTAAACTAGAAAATCGGTTATAAAGTTACATTTTATTTGTTCTTGTTTCGGAAATAAGGTTAATAAAACTATATTTTGAAAATTTTTCTATCTAGAAGTGCTTTTCTAAAAACACACAAAACTTGCTTCTGACTGCTTTTCTAAAGCATCGGATCTTGCGACACGTCCTTTAAAAATTGTTGTTTGGCCAGAAGTGCAGTTGTTACAGTTATATTTAAATATATAAATATGTGTATGCAAAAATATATCGGAAAGGCCACATTTTGCTGTCCATCATAGGAGAGTTATAATGTAACATTCAGATTTGCAGCCAGTCAGAAAAGTCGTTGTTAAAGCTACATTTAATCTCTTTTTGGAGTATATAAATCTATATTTGCATAATATATTTTGATACCTTAAACTGTCACTCAAACTATATTTTATTTTATGCACATGAAAAAAAAATTTGCCATTTAAATACTGTTAAGTTAGGTTAAGTTAATGATGAAGTCACTTTGATTTCTCAGAATGGTGAGAAACCAATATTCGCTATATAAAAGCGTATTTTTCAAGATTTTCTCATGACTAGATAAAATCATGATAACGTAGAGGATCAAGCTCATTTTCATAGCCTAAAAGGGGCATGATAAATGTGCAAGAGTGATGATAAAACTACATATTTTTTTGTTTACTGTTCCTAGAACAGATATTAGTATGGATATTTTTTGAAAGGATAGAAACCACATATATATATATATCAACCTATCTATACAAGACTAAAAAGCTTTCAAGCAGACACGAGCCATGCTAAAAATTTCATAAAAACTCATAACTTTTGAAACAAAGTTTCTAGAAAGAGGGGGGGAAGTAGAGAAGAGACAAAGAACAAAGGAATATATTTGAACCAATGAAACAGCTGCTTGCTGTTGGCAGTGCAGCGGAGGTTGATGCGGAAATACACGCCTCTATTCCAACCGACCACAAGACGTGGTACAGGAGTGATTGACAGACGCACGTGTCATTGTAACACGTGCGACATTTCTGATTGGACCCCTGACCAAAAGTAGCACCTACCCTCTTCTTAATTAATATGCACAGAAA
>WUQG02426214.1:0-14716 GCA_011317285.2 Androctonus mauritanicus | reverse complement strand
CCTACTGATAAGGTCGAAAACGTTTCTTTTAATAAAGTATTTATCCTGTTTGGAGCTTTGTTTTTTGTGTGCATTTTGTGAGTGTAACAGGATGGCTGTACAGTTCGCAAAAAAGAAATTTGAAGAAATGAAAAACATCATATGTGAAAGGAAATTGCAATTTGAACTGAGATTGTGAATTCTGAAATGCTATATCTGGCCTGTCTTGTTGTATGGATGTGAGACATGGACATTACTGAAGGATGCAAAAAATAAGTTAGAAGCTTCTCAGAAGGATGTTGAAAATCAAGTGGATTAGCATGATGTCTAAAGATAAAGTTCTACAAAGAGCAAACTACAGAAAGGAAATTCTCTCTACTGTTCTTAGAAGAAAACTGGCTTATGGTGACCACATCATTAGAGACAATTGTAAATACAGAATACCTCAACTCTGCATGGAAGGACTTATTATGGGAAAAAGAACAAGAGGCAGGAAAAGAAGAAGCTGGATTGATGATTTGAAGGACTGGACTGGACTAAGTACAGAGGAAATTGTACATGAGACAAGGGACCGAGAACTCTGGTTTTTGCTAGCCGCCAACCTCCCAATTGGAGATGGCACATAAAGAAGAAGAAGAAGTATAATTAATTTTTAGCTATTGTCCTTTCCTAAAGTTATATAAAATTTTCTAAAAATTTTCCAATTCTCAATAATAATAAAAACCTTATTCCAAGCAGCTATGATGTTTTCGACCCATACACCACAATCGTTTATACCTGGCTTTGAGTCTTCAGCATCAATCGTATTGTGTTTCTCTTCAAGTAGTAAAAATTTCTGCATAAAAAATCGTATAACATAAGAAATTATTATAAAATTTCTTCAATGTTTAAGTTAACATTATATCCTTTATTTTTCATATATAAAAAATACGATATATTCTATCGTCATGCTAAATGGTGGTTTATATTCGTTGAACATAAATAATAACATCTATATTTACATTAAAAAGTTTAGGTAAAATATCAAGAAAGACAAATGCAGCATCTTCTTTCGTAACATTCATAAAAATAGAGAAAAGCTAGTTACATCGATATTGAATTCATTGAATAATCATAAATTCGATCATATGCAAATCTTGCACAGGTAAAACTTTATAAATTGTATACTTTAGTTTTATCATAAAATTACGCAATCCGTCCGTTGTATATTTACTGAAATATGTACATATTCTCAATTTTTTCAGTAGATTCTTATTTTTCATATAATGTATATAAATGTTATAAACATACCTGTAGTCTCTTTATGGAAACAAGAAAGTCTACAATTTCTCCTATACCTTGGGAGAATATAATAAAAATAGATTTATACAAATTCACCAGTAAGCTTGAAGTAACAAAAGCAACGGTAGCTGTCAATTTTTCGCCAATTAAAAAATATGTAAAATATGAGAAGAACAGCATTAATTTTGTTATAGTTGTTCCCATTATAAATGGTATTCCATGAATAAATAATGACTTTCTGATGCTTTTCAATTCATTCCTAAAAGGAAAATTAAAGACTTATTTTATTTTAAAATTATAATTATAAATCATAACAGGAATTTTCACAAAATTTAATTATTTAACAAATAAAAATTAACGAATTCGAAATTCGTCATCTCAAATACCAGTTACGAGATTATTTAATATTTCAACAATAAGAAACATTTTAAAGTGGTGCGCTAATAAAATTTCTTCATCGAAAAAACAATTTTATTAATCTACTTAACGTCGTTTGTCTGTTTGTTTAATGTTTGTAATTATTGTCATGTTTACTTGTGATTTAATAATTTCTTTAAAGTAATGCCTTAAAAAACTGGCTTTACAACTTGTAAGAAGTAGAATAGATTTCTAACGTTACAACCATATAAAACATAATATACAATATATAAAACTGACAGCGATTTTATAACTAAAGAAAAATATATGAATTATTGTATAAAGTTCAAATTTAAAGTATAGTTTGGGGCATGTGGCCGGAATAGCTGCTCATGTGTGGCATTCAAAGCATTCACTTGAATTGCGTTTTCACGAGTCTGAATATTCCGATAGACAATTAAATAATTTCTTTGGAAAATTCTGTAATGAGCGAATTCGATGTTCATCCAACTGTGTTCGAAACATTATCATCAACTTTTTCACCAGAAGAAATCAATTTTCTTAATATTTGCAGTAGATTGAAGGCAAGTTTATGAAGATGCATCATCTGGTCTAACCATTCTTAAGTTGTGTAAAACTTTCAATTTACCATGAACAAAATAGAAACGAATCTCTTACAGGCGTTCAAGATATATCGACAACAAAAAAAGACGGCTTAGCAAGATGATGCGTTTGTTCCTGAAGTTGATGCACCACAGTGGTGGATATTGTCTGAATTTTGAACGCGTCATAAGTAGTATGGATATTATTATGAATGACCAAATGCACTATCCGAATGTATTTGCTTATAGGTACGGTCGTCGGCCAAGATTCAAAAATTTATATAGATCATTCTTCTCATCTAATATATAATCTGAATGTTTCTCCATTAAAATTTTATATCATTGGAGTTCTTAACAACGAAAAACTTGAAATATAGTAAGGAAATGATCAAATCTGTTGGAAAGTAGATGCGATTTCAACGTGAACGAATTTATTTACAAGTGGAATACAGATTTCACACTAAACAGAACGCACTTAGGCGTTTCAAAGCAGAGAAAATACATTAAAAAATAATGACGGCAATATTTTCATATAACAATTTCAATAAATCTGTATTTTTTCTATAATTCTTAAGATATAATTTATATTTGAACCAATGCTGTGTGCGAAAAATTTATGTCGGAAATAAATAGATCATTTTATACCATATAAGTATTGAAATTATTTGTTATGATCAAGCTTTAACTAAAGTTATGTTTTATAAACATCTAGATATTAATGATAACTTCTTCATTTATTTTTGTTTTTCTCTAGGATTCTTGAAGGATTTTCAGAGCAGAATGTGGAAGAATTTCAGAAGTATTTTATTTTCTCTGGCATATTAATTAAATATTATTCTACATTATTTGATATACTGAAGTAAAATAAACAGCATATTTAGATATAAGAGCTATGTAGGGCAAACCAGTCAGGAATGGCTCCAGGATAGATAGCCCAAAGATATTATGCTGAATGGACAGAATGAACATATCTTTTTTAATTTTAATTTTCCCCTTCTTTATTTTTATTTATTTTTTTAATATATTTGGTTTTTAAAACGAGATAGAAAATGTATGAAACTGTGAAGCGAGGCGAAAATATGATAAACTTGAGGGAACTTTTCCGATTTATAAAAAAGTTGAAACTTCAAATGTAATGATTTGTATACTTCGTAGCATAAATTCTCTGTCTGGAAAATTATGCTATGAAATATTATGGAAGTTAGGATTATGAACCATGCCAAACGTGACTACTTAATAAGTTAAAATTTTGTCATACATCGCAAGTGCTTTCTGTAATTTTTCATATTTTCGCACTCGTATAGAACGCCATAAGTTTTTTTTTTATCAAGTATGATCTAAACAAGATAAGAAAGTGTTATACCGTTCATTTTATGTAGAAATTATGTTGAAAAGAATAAAGAAATTCAAAATATACAAAAATTACAAATAATAGATGAAAATAAGTAAATAAATAAAAACAATATTAAGAAAAGCTATATTTCTATTCGGAAGGGATGATCCGTTCGTCATTCATCCCTTCCTAATATATGCAACGTTTTGAGTTTGTTTTTTTAAGAAAACCATATTATGGATAGAATCTCTAATATTTGCTATCGAGCGAGCAAAATGATCTTAGAGTGAGACCAGATATTAACTGATAATTGTTCTGATTTGAGACTAGAATTACAAATTTCGCAACTTTTAATGCTTTTTAAATGCTTTTTCAATACATAATTATCTTTAATAATTAGAATACGGAATTCTATTATAAAATTAAGAGAAAAAATTGCAAATTTCCTGTTTATAGATAAATGACTGAATTCATCTTACGTTCTTATTTTCTCCACAGAGTTTGCAAACAGGAGTTCCCAAGAATACATTTTGATTACTCTCATACTATCCAATAATTCATTCAGAAGATGCAATCTCTTGTCTGCCAGTTTTGCTGTTTTAAATCTGATAAAATAAACAAACTGTCAATAATTTAATAGATTTCTAAAAAGATATCTTAAACAATACAATCTCTCTGTTACAGTTTAATCATTGTTCTAATCAAAAACGACTTTCGATAGTGATATCATTACTAATCTGTAAGATATGTAGTGATGATATCACTTTCTAAAATTATTTTTAAGAATAATACCGATATTACTATTCAACTTTACTTTTCTAAAAATTAACATTCTGATTAAATAATGAATTATTAAAGGAATGTGCTTATCGATAATGAACATTTTTATTTTTATTGCTATATTTATTTAGTTCTGTTAAAACGTCTATCTACTTTATACTTGGTATAATGTGAAAAGTAGATTTATTTGTTAAAAAAACGGTTGGGCAAACCAGCTCTTTATAAGGTTATCCATACTACGAAGAGATCACCCGGATTGTGAAGGAAGGTTCAGAATCAATGATGATTTTTTCATTGGATGGATTCAATATCGAATCTCGGAGTTTCCATGGGGAGAGCAAAAGCAATTCCATGCGATTAATCTAGTCGACCATGTTTTGCTTCGCAGGATTTCATTTTAACATTATTCTCAAATTTAAAATGTTTATCCAAATTAATGATTAGGAATTAATTTAAGCTACTTACCTCAATGACGACAACATTCTGCCCAGTCCAATTTGCAAAGGAATATATAAAAATATAATTAAGATAACTGCTGAAGCTGCAGCTCCTAAATATTGCCATAACATTATCACAGTTATAATTATTTGAAGGGGTGTAGTTATCACGTAACCAAACCTATAGAGGAACTATATAATTAAAATAAAAAAAGTGTCAATATTTGGCATATATTGCAATTATGTATTAGGGGAAAAAATTTATACAAAGGTAGGGATAAATATTTATTTCTAATATTTAGATATATTGTGAAGTACTTAATTTATTAAAACAGTCTTCAAGCTTACATTATGAATTTTGTTAATATCGTTAGAGAGGAGATTCACCATACGACCAATGTGAGATCTTCCAAGTGAAGCATGGCTTAACTTTAAACCCTGCCATATCAGAAATATTTCCAGTAAGATATAAAATATTTTCTTACAAAACTTTTATGAACATAAGTGTAATTTAGAAAAAATAAAAATAAGATTTTTTTTCAAGGAATAGAAAATTTATATTTATTCAAAATAATGGGTATACCTTTTTATATACAATATTAGAGAGGGCAATTCCAATTCTTGTACTTATTTTGCTACAAATAAACATATATGAAAGAAAAATAATTGTGCATAGTAACAAACAACAGCAAAAACCTGCTGCTGATAAATATGCAAAGAGATTTTTTTCTTCAGATTTATACTCAAAATAATCTATCATTATTCCAGTCAGATACGCTTGAATGATGACCACAAAACATTCCTTTAAAGAAACGGAACGATATATTACAAAATATTTATACTTGTAATTTCTAATTTATACAAATTAACTTTTAATTACCTGAAAGAGATTCAGTAGACATAACAAAAAAATGCTATATCCAAATACACGAAATATGCTTTTCAATAAACTCGGATTATTATTTTTTAATTCTTCATCCCATTCTCTAAAAAATTAAAATATTTTTTATATATCAAATGGTAAAAGTAAAAACTGAATTATACATATTAGTTCTCAACGAATGGCCCAAAATTATTAATTAAATGAATATCGAGAAATTATGGTATTTTCGAATAAGGGTCGTGAATAAATGAAGTAGGGTTCTAGGATAACAAAATTGATTTGGAAAACAAACAGTATGTATTTATTTAAATTATGTAAAAATATCGAACGATTCTTGTGTCGCATAACGATGCTCTTGATGTTCAAGAATCTTTCATGAAATCGAACGATTCTTCAGTCGCATAGTGATGTTTGTCCACTACATGCCGTAGAAATTGTTTGCTCTTTTTGCAGAGTGCATCTAATGCTGCAAGCAGAGGTCCATTCAATGTTCCTTGTGGTGTCCAGTCAGCATGCTGATCACCCACTCACCATTGGCTTACATCACTGAGCCGTTAAAAACTGAATTATAGTTTGCATATTCTGCTTGGTCAGATTTTCGATGATACTAGCCGTCTTCAACGTTACGTCATTCGTTTAAAAATAACGCAAGTTCATAATTTAAGAGCACTACACAAGCGCAACACATGCAGCTTCTCTATAACATCAGCGTTCTAAACTTGATATGTTAACTCATCACGTGGATCACTTCGAATGGGTTTCATTTGAACACACTATATATTTAAAAATTCAAAAATGATGATCAGCTTCATATCTGTTGTAAAAATATTAATTTTTTTGAAATATTAGAGTTGTGTTGGTTTCCTACAAGAATGTAATACGGTACATTATGATAATAAAAATCATTTTTTAAAGCATTTTAAAAAGTTAATTTCATTTGTATAACAAATACAATATGGATAATGTGAATATGTTTAATTTGACACAATTTTTAATATTTCTTTCCGTTGTCACATCATACCTGAAATTATTTTCATGTATCTGTAGTTCGCTCTAATGCATTATGATGAATTTTCAAAATAAAAAAAAACTAGAAATTTTGAAATATTTTTCTTTTTTCTCTTTATTTTATTGCTAGGCTAAGAAAATTGAGTGTTTCATTGAAAGCTGAAAAGCAAATTACTATGCTGGCAGAAATCTTTGCATCTTTGTTGATTTTGTTCGTTCTCTAGCATCATATTAAGAGTTGAAAAATTTCTTTAATTAAAAAATAATATTTCACTCGGCTAATATATAATTATAAATGTTTTCAACCAACTACAGTACTAAATATAATAATATAATTTTAATATCTCAGCTAATTATTACAGAATTATATATATATATATAAATATAAATATCAATTATGTGCCATGTACTTATTATGAAAGATTTATTAGTTTTTGGTAGAATAATGTTCGCCTGAAAGACTATAAACATCGAAAATACCACGATTAAATATTTTACTCACTTTTTAAATAAACTTCCTACTCTGTCCGAATCATCAGCTTTTGGATGTTTACACAAATCCGTTTCTTGAAATTTTCTTTTTAATCCAATAAATGCAAACCGATTAAACCACCTGAAAAATAATAAATATTCATAATGCAGGTTTGATGTTATAAATATAACCATAGAAGATATAATACTGTAAATACGAATAGCAAGATATGAAAGAATGATTAACGGAATTGAGCATTTTTAAGAAACTGATATAATGAATACTTTAGAAATTTCGTATTGTTGTTGGTTGTTGTTTTGTTGTGGTGATATTTGTAGATTCTCGTTTTTTAAGCGAATAAATATATTTATTGTATTCCTATCCCTATTTCTCTCATTTCAAGATGCATTTCAGCAGCAAGTTTTCTTTTTTCTTCTCTTTTTCGTTTTATATTATTAACTACAGTATATGTTATTGTCTAACAGAACCTATCACAGCTGCGATAAAGTCGGTAGATGAAGGGTTGCATTTTTAACAGATGATGCCACTTTCCATCTGTAAGAATAATAAATGATGGGAACGAGACAAACATTTATACAGGCTGCCTATCCCTGACTATCGCTGCGAAGTGGTTAGACGGATTGTGAAGTAAGAGGATTCATAGTTCAGGCCTGAACTTCATAATTAATATTTTCAAGAAACTCGTACCTCCAGAAAGGAATGCCGAAATGTTTTCTCTGGAGGATCCAGGAAGACTTAGTGAATACTATATAGGGAGTCATCACGAGTTGAAAATCTCTATAAAATTCAGTCAGGGATTAAATTATCTTCAAATTACTGGTCTCGCAAAATTTGAGCATATGAGTGGTAATAAGAATTTTTAGTTTTCTTCGGAAAATTTATTCCGAATATAAAAATACAATATATCAGAACTGAACGCGGACAAGATCGGGTTGAGAAACTTTTGTTAATCTTATATTTATTTATATTAATAATAAAATAATGCAAAGTCCGACCTGGAAATTATAGGATACATTAACATTATTTCTTTATTTTCAACTTTTGATAGATTACCATGTTCTCAAAATTTTCTGCAATTTTCATATATAGTGAAACGTATATGGCTTTGGTTTAATGCTGGGATGCATAGACTTATTAAGACCAAGGGCAGGATAGATTCAGTATGGCTTATAAGAGGGCTACCAAAAAACTACCAAAGTTATATACTATATCATGTTTATTAATTACATTTTAAATAGAAACATAATCAAAAATAAACAAATGATTTTCAATTGGATGCGCGGTATGGCATTAATTTCATAATTTTTTTTTAGGTTTAATATTTTTAGTAGTCAAACGCATTATTGATTCTAAATATTCCTTAGTTAAGCAGCAGGGCTATCTTGCGAGCATGCCTAATTTTTTTTTTTTTTAAATTACCTATTTCACACAAATAGTGTAAATACAAAAAAATAGTTATTGTTGCAAATATGATTATTATTTTTTCCTTATTGTTGAAAACATTATTATCGAATCACCGTAAAAATAATTTTACATCAGGAAAATATTATTCGAAAATACATTTGTTCGAAACTACAAATAATGTTCGTTGATTATGTAAATTGTTAAAAATAACACATGGTGATGTGGCAACCGTCTGTGCTTCCCTGGTTAAAGGAAAATGTAGACTATACCATATGAATTCATAATTAATTCATTAATTAATTTCTTCATTTTTCCTTTTTGCCTCAAGCTTTAATTCGAATTTATAATGATATATGAATTTTAGATGTATAATTATTTTATGTAAAATTGAGAGATCATAGATTATTCACACGTTAATCATATAATCGTCGAGGATGTTGCTCTACTTTACGAATCTGCTATTCTGGAACATCTTGTATAGTTCTGAATAAATGTATTCACTTATAAAAATAGCAGTTATAGGTTTAAGAATTTTCTCAGATACATAAGCCTCTTTTGATTTTTTTTTTATTTTGATTTTTCTTTTTGTATTATTTCTGTTAACAAAAATATTCTACTTGTTTTGAGGTTTGTATATATGATAGCGTAATACAAATTTTACAAGAATAAAAATTGCATGTAGAGAAGAATGATATGGATATTTTGCGAGCATAATTTTTGTAGCACGCTTTCAATATTTAGATTTAATAAATTAAAATAAAGTATTTTTATTTCTTGATGATAAATTGACATCAGTTTCTTTCAGCTGTTCGGCTGATATAAGTTAATATGTGATAAAGGTACTATTAGTTTAATTTTTTACAATAAAAATGAATTTTAGAATTAATTTACTTATTGCAAAATTAAATATAAAATATGAAACCGAACAAATCACTAAAGAAAGAAATAAGCCTTTTCGTTTATCCATAAACTTCAGATAGTTCGTTAATTTTTCCAATGAAGTTCAACAATACCAGAATATATGACAATCAATCAATAGCAGTATAAAATATCCATAAAATTAATTTTCCAATATTATTTTGTTTCATTCATAATATTATTACCAATAATGAAAACTTCGAAATTAACAAGATACAATATTGAATTTTACTCATATAAATATCGTTCTTGATCAATTTATGATAAAATTCGTTTCAGTTATATTGATACAGCAGTTTTACTGTGCATAGTCATTTTAATTGTAAACGATGTTCTTATTCGTGGTATTTCTCATAAAATTGCCTCATTGCTTCTACATTTCTTATGAAAAGCAGGAAAAAAGTCATATTTGTTTAAACTATGCATGACTTAATGTCATGGACAATGAAAACAAACATGACTTGTTGCTATTCATCATTTTTATCAACGAAACCAAACCATATTTCACAGAAAATGATACTTCTTATTAATCTCGGAAGGGGCAACAAGCGGAATTCTTCTGTCGCATGCAAAACATGAAAAATAAAATTCTGATGTTAAAGAATTTTTACAAATGTGGAAAAATTGGAATTTTCCTAAATTGCCTACTTGCACGCATCAAAAAGTCCTTCCTGATGAACTTTTTGATGCATTGAAAAATGAAAGTGCATCAAAAATATCCGAGTGAAAAAAAAAATGATTGGTCTTTCGCGATTTGATATTTCGCTCTTTCCAACTACGAAAAATTATTATTATTTTTTTTTTATAATTAATCGTTTCTAAAAATAGTTTATCGTTTCGCGACGCTATAGTCGCCATTTATGGCGTGTATAAAGAACATTAAATTTTTATTCGTATTTACAATGGAAAACATTTTGATAAATTTATTCATTCTTAGATACTTCAATAAATTCATCCTCTAATTTTATGCTTTTATTTAAGCCATTTTTTTAAGTTATAAATAATGATAAATCTGTTCCTGAGCGCAGCTATCTTTCTATTTTATATAAAATAAAAAATGTTGAATCAATTTCTAAAAATAACGGATTGAAATGGTTTAATAAATAATAATAAAATACCAAATAAATATTAGATGATAAAATAATAAACAAACTATAAGGAACGAGTAGTACTCTATAACCGGAAATGACCTATGAGGACGTCACAAATTCTGACCCCAGTATCGCAAAATATAAAGTGATTACTAAACATTCAACCTTCGCCTTTAAGAGAAAGAACAAGTTACTTTCTTAACAGCTAAAACAGAAAAGTTTTGATTCTATTTATCCTCATATTTTGCATATTATACAGAGGATTTTAAAAAATTCGTAAAAAAATAAATATATTCTCCCAGACGAAAATTGTTTCAACAGAAACAAGTCAACATATCAGAGAATATAATAACAAAAAATGAAGTAAAATTCTATATTATATGCGATTTAGAATCCTTCGAAATGGAAGAATTATATTTCAAGCTTCTACTCAGATTTTGTCCCTGTTCGCCTCCTTCCCTGCCTGGCTCACCTCCATATGACCTTGGACTACCTCTGAACCTCAGGTAGTAAAACCGCCTTATCTGTTTACAAATAAAACTGAAGATGGTTCTGTTTTGACTTTGGAAAAAAATTTACGACTGAATGAAATATGATGCTGTTGTTTATTTATATAATTTTGATAAGAGGTATCATTTTACTTAGAAGTTCATTAAAAATCGACAAATTATGGTAAAAAATGATTTTTTTCAGTTGGAAAATAGACAGACGCTAGGCCGAAAAATAAGTTTCATATAATGGGGATATTTATTTTAATAAAACAGAGTAACAGCTAATTATTCCTCTTCAAATTTCCAATGATCTAAATATATATTGGATTAACTGCTGAATACTTGCAATAAGTGAAGCCAACGAATTGTTGGATCACGTGATATAATAGTGCATATTGGAGTACTACATCCTTTTATTAATTATTTAGATCTGATCATCATACTTACTAATATAAATGGGATATGACTAGCCACTAAAACAAAGTCAATTTGCTACATCATCGATTTTACGACGTTGTTGCTAGGGTAAACCAATGCAACGGAACGGCTTCACTTGTTCCTAGTACTGAGCAGTCTATCCAGTATTTATTTAGATCATTGTCAAATTTATTTTCCCACTTATGATACGGATTCATGTTACCATTGCCGGGTTAAATTTTTATAATTTATAGAAATGTATACAACAGCGGAAAGAAATTCAGTAGTATATAAGTATTCAAATAAATTTTCACCAATTATGATATATAAATGAAATCCAACAAACTTTAGTCACCAAATGCTACATACTAGATTATTAATGGTATTAATAATCTCTCTTATAATTTTGAAAAACTGTATATTGGGAATCAGGTATAATATTAAGTTAAATTTAATAAAGAAAATATTAAACTATAATATTTTATTTCTATAAAAATAATTAACTAAACATCTGCACTTCACTTTATAAAAGCATACTTACCAGAAAAATATACGAGAAAAGAAACCAGCACTATCATATGGATTTTCTTGTTGTAGCTCTTCCATGGTTAGATGTGATTTTACCTTGGAATAGACGTTATACTTCGTATTTAAACAGCTACCTATACCTATACCGCTACATATCTAACAACAATTAAAACATTTAAGTCCTCAAGTCAGCTGTATAACTATCTTGTATTTTATTTGAATTATTTTTTTAAAATATTTAAAAATTTTTTTTAAAGTTAAGAAAGTTAATATTACATAATTGTCGATTAGAATTTCTTAATTATATTAAAATAATTTAACTAAATTTAAATTATAAAATAATAAAGATTAATAGTTTTATCTTTGTATCAAAAAAATTTAAATAAATTTTATTTTTATATTTCCAAATTTGTTAAAATGTTTTCTGCTCTACCTGTAATTTTCAAATATACCTTTATCAAAAGATATAATAAAAATTTACAGAATGACGATTGTTTTTAGGTGGAATGTTTAAGTAAAATTACAATAGAGACATGTGTTAATTGCAATTTTCTTTCTGGATTATTTATAAGGATGTATCAATATATTATATTCATAAATAGTAAATTTCTCTTGCTCTATCACGTGTTTTCTTTTCAGTAGTTTTATTCCATTCCTCTTTTTCTATATCATTATTTATTCATCTATATTATTTTCTCGTTGGCTCATGATTGAGATTCAATTTCGTTATAACTAGCATTATAAGTAACTTTTTTTTATCTCAGAAGATTAATGATACAGTGTGGCTGATTCATTTATTATAAAGTTAATGAATCTCTCAGAGGATAATATTTTAATATAGAATCGAGATGAAAAATAAATTTAATTCTATAATAATTGTTACTAAATGGAAAACTTTTCTTGGAGCTATCAAGCATAATTTTAAACGATTGTTTGACCTTCTTTAATATACGTGATTTTTAATATTCTGAAACTATTCTTTAAAATAATGTCACCCGCATCGCTTCTATATGCAAATCATGATCCGATTTGCTTTTCTCGTCCAACAGAATCAAAATTTCATCTAAATTATATCGCCATACACAGCTGACCGTAACTACAGAAAATTACTATATTTGTTTGTTAATAAGATACTGCAAAACGTGAGCTTCTCACTATATTTTAATGATAAACCGAAGAAATATTTAAAAGTATATTTATTTTAATACAACAGAAATATTAAGATTTTTAAAAATAATATCGAAAACCCCTAAAAACGATATATGATTATCACTCTTGTTATATTAACAGTACTAAACTCGTTGTGGTTATGTTCAGAAGTAAAAATTCACGCTAATGATCGGTGAATGAATTCAAATCCAACTTTAACGATTTCCAAGTCCAGTCTAATTATTTGGCAAAACTTCTTCGTTATTAAAAGAATTATTATTTATTATTATTGAAGTCCTATAAATTCCATATTAATTGTGAAATATTCGGGAGCACTGGAAAGAGCCAATTCCGAATTGTTTGAGACACATTCCTCATGCTGTAACATATCATTGAATATTAAAAATACATTATTTTTTAATAAACTGCAAATGAAACAATAGACTGTTTTTGAGTGTTATTTACTTTGCGAATCCAAATGTTAATTTCACTAGGAAATACCTTTTTTTTGCTATTGAAATAGAAAATAATGATTCCTTGAAATAAAAGTATTGAAATATCTTTGGTATATGTCAGGATTTGGACATCTGAACTCCCTTGGTGGGAGACTGCGGGACGTTAACTGCATCAGATAATAGTAGTGCAACTTTCAAACTAATTTAGGGCGGGGTTAGTTCCCTAACCAAGCATGTTATAATGGTGTTTACTACCCGGTCGCTTTGTTCCCCTCCATCAACATGTTGTTTTTCAAACTCGAGGAAGAGAGAAAAACAAAGAAATAAAATCGACATTTTGTTTTTCAAACTCGAGAGAGGGGGAAAAACAAAGCAATAAAAAAAAATAAACGGAGGACACGAAAAAATATTAAAGGTGTAATTCAATAAAATTTTTCCTCTCTTCTCTTATTTTATTAAAAATAACAATTTTTTAATATCGAATGTATAAATTTATCATCTTAACATCTTTTATAAAAAAAAATAATTATCAAATTATATATATTTTGAAATTATAAAATATAATCCATCATAAATTATTATACGAACAATGAACTTATAAGAAAAATATAAAATAGAACTTACCAAAAAATTATACGAGAGAGCACACCCGCTGAATCGTAAGGGTTTTCTCTAAGTACTTCTACCATACTTAACTTATTACTGTAACTAGTAGTATTTTATCTACAGTGGAAATCATTTCCCACTGATATTCATTTGCGCGTTATCTGTTTAAAGTATTAAATGTCATGAATAAAGATCAAAAGATCAAGGAAATTTACAAATCAGAATATAATCTCTGACCAGTACTATGTAGATAATTAAAAATAATTCTGTTTGAATGCTGATAAACATTCACATTTTTTGGATGATATAAATGAAACTATTTTCTCAGATTTAAAATTCGTTAGTAAAGTTTCAGTTACATACTTATCACACTGAATTTTGCTGAAAGGAAAGTATAGAGTTAAATAATTTATCACATTGTGTGTTATAGTTTTTGGGAAATGGAAATTTATTTCTTCAGTTTTATTTTGTAACATTCGTTAAATATACTTAGACAAATGTTTA
>WUQG02426203.1:0-14716 GCA_011317285.2 Androctonus mauritanicus | reverse complement strand
AATAATAGATTGAGACAAACTTGTCTCTACTAATCTTAATGAATTATTACTTTTGCATCCTCCTCAGAACTGGGCCCTTTTCTAATTTGGGCCCTGGTGCGATGGTACCACTTGCACCATTGTAGTTATGCCACTGTCTGTTTCAATCTTGCTACCAGTTTAGAATTAAACTCAGTCAAATAGAATATTAGCAAGTTCCATCATTGACATTCTATTCGACTAAGTTTTCTATATGTAGGATTTCTATATTTGTAGTATTTTAAGTTTATTTAATAGTT
This sequence comes from Androctonus mauritanicus, assembly GCA_011317285.2. Lineage (NCBI taxonomy): Eukaryota > Metazoa > Arthropoda > Arachnida > Scorpiones > Buthidae > Androctonus > Androctonus mauritanicus. The sequence goes on along the minus strand of WUQG02426203.1, from coordinate 14,438 downwards.
TTGTTTATACAGTTTAATAGTTTATACAGCTGATAAGGTTATAATAGACCAAAAATATTACTGTGTTACGTGTCTAATATAATACAGTAAATGTTTTTTAATTGAACTGTTCTTACTGAAATGCTTATTTGAGTAATACATAATTTATTTTTGATATGTAAGAATTCAATTCATGAGCATTTTGCAGGAATGCATTACATTCATAAATTGGGATAAGAGTGCATATTGTACATTTGTATCATTATAATACTGTTATCTATTCTTACTAGATTATTTATACAATATTTACTATTACTATTAATTTTACTACAGTATAATCCATACATATAAAATTCTTATGTACCATATATGTATATCTTTCTGATTTCAAATTTGTGTAATTTGCTAAGACCTAGAAAGCTGAAATTTGGTGATGCCACTGAACTGGTATACAAAAATTGGGCAATTGGAAAGTCCACCACAAAAAAGATAGGAAATTTAGCTTCCCTCTAAATCTATGTTTAGCTTATGGAAACTTTTAAAATCATTATTTTTCAATCATTTGTGTATTTTATATGGAGAAAAATATTTCTTTACATATTTGTTGAAAAAATTATATTCAAAAGCACAATACTTCAATGAAAGTATCTTTTGATATAAATTGTTCAGGAATTTTTTTTAACAGTTTTTGTCAAATAATTTTTTCTTGAATAGTTTCTTAAATTTTATAAAATTTAAAAATGATATAGCATGTTCGTATATACAGAAATTTATAACTATAATGTTCATAATTCAAACAGCTGCAATTAGTTGTTTTTTAGAGTTGCTGAGTTGCCAAATGAGATACTATATGATAATGAACAAGTTAGATCAAATTACTGGGTAGACACTCTTGCTTTGGAGTTAGCTGGTACTTTGAAGGATGATCAGTAGGCAGAATCTGGATTCCCTGAAAAATAAGTAATAAGATGATGATGCTTTTCTATGCAGCCAATAAATAGGATGATAATACTGTATCAGCATTTGAAAAGTGGGGTTGCAGAAGAAATAAATTTGCATATCACTGATATAAACAACCATTCTATGGCATTAAAAAATGTCATATATCACAAAAATTTAAGTATGTTTATATAAATATTAATTTTAATACTGTAATTATTGCAAATTTTTATTGAAAATTAAATTCTTCATCAAAAAATAGCTCAAAATTTTCATCTTATTTTTTTACAAGGATTTAGTATTGTATTTAATTTTCAGAACACTTTATATGTATGGTATATATAAAAAAAATATATGATATATAATCATTTCATTTAAACTGATATAATCTTATACATCAATTTATATGATCTATATCTGAAAATTGATTTCAAAAGCTTAAGAATGCACTTCCATTTTTTTACTACAATGATAAATAAATATATTAAATAGTAAGATGCTTGATGTTCTTATTTTGATATGCCAGAATAATTAATAATTAGAATTTACCAATTTTATTTCAAAATATTTTTTATTGAGAGAGAGAACAATTTTAAAATGAATATATATAAATATGCTGTTTATTAAAATTCATTTAACTTCCATATAGACCAAAGACTTTAATGAAGAATATTAATTTATCTTCTCCTGTCTAGAACTTTGATAAATTTATTAATTATAACATACAGGATAAATAAATATATAATAATCAATAAATATTAGTTTTAATGTGAAACTTAAAAGTTAATTTCAATAGAATTATTTAATTGTTTTTTAAACTTCAAACCTTTTAATAGAAAATTAATTTGATGTAAAGTTCGTGATTATGCAAAATTTCAAAACTGCAAATTGATTTTAATATTTTATTAATCTACAAATTCACATCACGATACTGTCATTTATTTTTCATAAGGTAAGATCTTATTTTTATGAAAATAATAAATTTTTAAACAGAAAATTTCAACATTTTTTATTATTTTTTTCTTTATCATGTATTCATGTCAAAATATTATTACTGTGCAATATAAAATATTATTATAATAATAATACAGTACTAAATATTAGCAATAAAAATGCTATATTATTATTATTAGAATAAATATATTTTTTCTCAGTGAATTTAATTACCATATTTATTTTTTCTACAAATTAATTAGAATTAGACTTATCAAAAAATTTTATAAAATAAATTTATATATTATACAGAAACAAAATTTCAAAAATTAACATAATAAATACAGATAAGATTAGCCTCAGTAAATTTCTTGGTATCAAAATTAATACAGTAAATTATAGACATTGCTCTGAAAATTCATTCTTAAATACTATATTTATAGCTAAAAATGTGTGTGTTTATGCCTCTCATTTGTTTCTTTTACAAAATATAATTTTTTGAAATAGAAAAACAAAATTAAAGAAAAGAATATTAATTTCACAGAAGATATTCAAAAAACATCTCTTTTTTTGCTTCTATACATACTTATATTTAAGTAATTAAATTAAATTTTAGTTTAATAAAGGTGATATATATATAATCCTATACAAGTGATTAAAATTCTTTGCTACAAATTCTCTTCTGTGTTTGTTTTTGTATTATGATAGCTTTTTATAAAATATAATTGTTTTGAAATAGTTTCACAAATAAATATATACATTTCTAAACATTTTATATAAAAATAATATTGTGTAAGTTTTGACACAGTAAATAATGATACTAATTTAGGTAAACAAAATGAATTTATTTATTATTTAATAGCACTGTCCTGAAATGAAAAGTTTAAAAGTACATCAGTACTTTTGATTTCAGGACATTGTTATTAAATACAGCTATAGATTAGTTGTGTCTAATAACAATATCAAACTCTCATCTTTTAGCATCTTTTATCTTTAATCAAAAATAATCTATAGCTATATTATTAGATAATGAAATGGAAATTGAATTATTTGGATGTGTTATGTCATGAAAAGATAACAAAAGGAAATATTGTAAAAATGAGCATCAGATGAATCAAAAGAATCAACTGTATATTATTTCTGTACTGTTTAACATATTGTGGAAAGTTAAATTCTCTGTAAAGCATTTTTAAATTCTAAAATTAATAAAGAATATCAGTTACAATAACAGAATCCTCAGAAACATAAATAATATCTTTTAAATAATTAATATTAATTATTTTACATATATTTGGATTAACAAATTACTTATTAAGTTAAATAATAAGAAGAAACAAATTTATTATATAATAGAATTTCATATTATTATAACAAATACAAATGACTAACCAATAAAAATCAAGGAATTTTATTTGCAGTTGTTTTGTATTTAGTTTATTTCACATGTAAAGTGGAAATACTTTGGCGTTTCATAAGCCAATGCAGTTTTTTTATTTAATTTCAGATCCCACCCCTTGGGATATTAACTTGGTGATTGAGGCGCAGCCCAACATTCTCTGTCTCTATAGTCTAGCACAGTGGTCTTAAACTCAAATTGCGTGCATGCCAAATAAGCAATTTGAAAGGAAATAAAGGGCCAAATATTTTTAAACAAAATCACAATGAAAAGAAAATATTTGTAATTATTTTCATTTTTTCTTACAAAGCTAGTGAAATAACTTTATATATTAAATGAGATTATAATACAATTTTTTTTATTTTCAACTACTACTTGGCATCTGATAACTACTAGCATGTGAATTTGCTAAAATTTGTAGCCTTGGTGACAAATTACTGGAAACTATCTTCATTAAATATTGTAGATATTCATCAGTCAGTCAATTTCTTTTGTTAGATTTATTAATTTTCATCTGTGAAAAGAATTATTTGCATATATATGTATTCTCAAACAGTGCAATTATTTTCATGGCAAAATTTCCTGATTCATAAAGTCACAGTAAAAAAAATGAAAGTAGAAATAGTTATTGATAACACAGCACAGGTTGAGTACAATGTGCTTTAAACTTTATATTGTTGTTTTATTAATGCTAAACTGTAATGGTTTTCTGATTGTAACATGTATTTAAACAAATAACTAAAAAATCTTTGCAGACTGAATGTGGCCCACAGGCTGCCAGTTTGAGACTACTGGTTTAGCACACTCTTCTGCAAGAATGAACAGTCTGCAGCAGGATCTAAATTTGCCATGCTACTTGATTATCAACAGATTAGAAAGTGACAAAAAAAATCATAGTTTTTTTGTTGTATTTTTTTTAATAACTTTATTATTAAGTTTTAAATGATGTCATATAACCACAGTGGGCAAATTGCAGTTCTTTGATACCTTCAATGTGGTTCCATACCATGAAAGTCAATAGCTAATATGGAGTAAATATCTCTTTAATATAAAAAATAATATATAATTGTAATTTATTCATTTATTGTAAAAAGTAATATGCATCTACTATATATAAAACAAATGCATGTGAAATATAAATACTTTTTGAAACCATTGTTAAGATTACCTGAAAAAACTGATGAAATTTCCATTGATACAGGAAGAAACTGATTGTAGCTCCCAAATATTCGAGATTCTCATATGCGATTTTTAATGACGTGAAGTTTGCCCATCTCTGTCATGTAACATAAAATATAATGATAAAATTAACAAATCTTAAATTTAAAGTTACTATGAAAATTATTGATATATAATATCCACTGAACATTTAATATCATGAAAACAGGTATGATTGTTAGAAGATAATAAACAGCAAATAAAATTATTGAAAAATTAACGGCTTTTTAGAGGACCTTTAATGCATGCTTAAACCTTGAAATATGTAATTTTATTTTTTGTATTTTTAGCTATTATACAATTAGCATCGTAAAAGTCATTATTGAATGTTTTAAACAAATAATTTAAAATATCTATAGAAAGTAACTTTTTTATTATTAAATTTGAATAAAAATTTGTATAGCATTCTTTAAGAAATCAAAGAAAAACAGTAATAATGTGTTCTCTCTTAAAATTGCAATAAATTTATAAAAAAAATGAATAGTAGAATGCCATTTATTAAAATAAATATATATCTTACAACTATTTGGAATTTTTGGAGATTAGGAATATCAGCTATATGGAAAATATTCTTAAAAAAATATACTAAGCCCTTGACCTAAAATAGAATTCAATCAAGTCACTGTTTTGAACATCGATGTGATCATAATCAAGAAATATCTCTATCATTCACATACTTTCATTTATTATACAGTAGTATAATATAATATCAAATTAAACTTATGAATGCAAAGTCAAAAGAACCAGATATAAAATAGATGTTACCAATATATCAAACCATTGTTCATAGATTTTTCTGCATGTGAAACGCATTGAGATCATATTGTATCATGGTCATAAATAGTAAGCTAAGAACTATCTATATAGCTAAAACTCTTATAAAAAAAATTAGCATTACCATCATCACTTAAAATAAACCTTCAAATGAATATGTTACTTTATATGACAAACATTTTTAGTTTCAAAAATATAGATAGCAATTATTTAAAATTTTAAAATACAATCTTATATCAAAATTATATAAGAACTTCAAAATTAATAAATGCATAATTTGAGAAATAAGGAGCAATTTCATAAAATTTGAATATTGTGCAATATTTTGTTGAGATATTTTGCAGACAAACTTAATAGACAGAGACAAATTGACATAAGATTGTTTCTATTAAATATAGTTATACATATATTATTATTAATGGACAATAAATAGATTCAAAATTTCATAAAAATGATTTTCCTATGATGAAAATCAAATTAAACTTCCATTGTGGAAAATCAAATTAAACTTCTTTTTTCCACCAAAACAGAAGTTTACTTCAATTTTGGTGGAAAACTGCATTATTTTGATAGAAAACTGGACTTTGCATCAAAATAATGTAGTTTTTGTGCTGACATTGTAAAATTCTTTATAAAAATAACAATATAACTTCATCCAACTGCAAACAGCTGTAACTCTCGAAATAAATTCATAACTGAACATAAATTAAACATAAGACTAAATAGCTGAATGAAATAAAAGTGATACATATTTTTTCTTATAATAATCAAAATCTTGAAATTTTATCTTTTTTCAGTCATGCAATAAACTTTATGCATATTAAAAACACTTTTTAAATATCTGTAATTAGCTAAAAAATGTGTAAAATTCAAACTTATCTTGTTAATAAAATGTAAAGATACAAAAAGTTCTCATTGGGAAATTTTTTTAAGTTTCTGTTATGGAGATTTGTATTTTTATATTATATATGCAAACTCATAAGTATAAATAAGATGATGTCTTATTTTATTTCATTAGAAGGCAGAATACTCTGAAAATATTGATAAAATAATAATTTATCAAAATATTTTATATTTTTATGTAATATCACAATTTTAATTTGGCTTATAATTTATTTTCACCTAAAGAATTTTTTAAAAATCTTACATAATTTTATAAATGTATGCCAATAATTTATATTTTTCTAAAGCATATTGATTAATTATTGATGATAAATCTCAAATTGAATAGAAAGAATAGCAAAAATTGTATGTAATCTGGATTAATACTTAAGAAAATTAAAATCATACATATGCATCATCTTCAGTAAAATAATAAGAAAATTGATAATTGAAAATATCAGTTTCATCAGTGTTTAGCTTTTTCCTAATTTGTGGATGAAATCATAGTTTTATTCAGAATACTGTATCTTTTTTTTTTAAATAACTTTTTTTTATTGTTATCATAAATCTTAGCCTGAAGTTTTGGAGATTCTAGCATTTCAGGATGTAGACCTCTGTTTGTATTTTAATTTTTTGCCCATGCTATATAAAATTCCATGTAGTTATAATATCATCATCATTTCTTATTTCATCCTACCTCCTCCTTTTGTTCCCAGATGTAGTTTTCTTGTGCAATCATAACAAATCTCATACAAATATTTATATTATCAAAGTACAGGGATCCCCAACTTATGACAGGATTTCATTCAAAAATTTTGGTTGTAATTCAAATCTATTTTAACTTAGAACAATTTTCTATAGGTGTAATGCTATAAATGGAGGTTATGCTCCCTAACATCAGAATTCAGACTATTCAATATGTTCAAAAACTAATAATGTTGAATAAATGCTGTTTATTTTTTATAACAAGGAGCCAGACATTGTATATAAAAATAAAGAAAATACTTCTACAACTACAACCCCAACTTATTTTATACATGACTTATGTAAATTCAACTTTATGTAATATATTTTCCATAATTTTTTTCATTTTTAAATAAATACTGTATTTGTAAGTAACAAATTTGAATATATTAGTTTACATTATTAGAACTTCATATTACTTGATTTATTTGTTTTCATGTATCATTTATTGATTCTAAGTATTATATTACTGTTATGATATTTTTCCATGTGGCATTGTCTCATTTTCAGTCATGGAACAGTATAGTGGCATAACATTGTATAAGTGCTATCATTGTATTCATCTAGTCCTGGGAGTTTTTAATTCAGAATTTTTTTTAAAAATTATTTTTCTAATTTATGTAAAATTCGACTTGCATAAAGTTATGAAAACTGCAATTCTTAAGTAAGTCAGGGAATGGATATATATATATAAATAATACCATATAAAAATAAAAAGTTCCAGAAAGAACTAAAATTGCCTACTTTCTGAAGCTATTATTTATTTTTAATTTATTTAGCTTTTGGAATCAATTGGTTTTGTATATCCAATTTTAAGGCTAATTTAATCAGCTTAGATGTAGTAAGGCTAATTTAATCAGCTTACAAGTTATAATATCATCAAGTTGATGAAATTATCAACTTGATGATATACTAATTAGTTCAAAATTGGTTTGTATGTGATGTTCAAAAGTTGTTAGTGGGATACGCACAAACAGACACAGTCGGATACATAGACACACTGACAGTCCAAATTTATTAGTGGCCATTTCCTTTAGAAAGTAGGCTAACAAGATGGAATATGTAAGTTATAGTTGTGTTCAAATTTATAGTGTGGCAGGATGGCCACATGATAAAGCAGTCATTTGCCATCTTGGAGGATCAAGGTTCACTTCCTGGTTTTATATTTCAAGTTTTTCAGGAGGGCTTGGCTGATGAATCCCATTCTTCAATACTCCAGTTCCTCTCATCCTGAATGTTGTTCAGCAACACCAGAATGAGATGAACTGGAATATAATAATATACTATATGTGTATGCACACATATAGTATACATATACTACTATATGTGAGATGAACTGGAATGTAAAACTTTTACAGTTCACTTTTATACCACTTTTAAAAAGTAAAAAAGTATTCTGTAAAAATATTCTGTATAATTTGGTAGTTTAATTCAAACTAACTAAATCAAATTTCTAGCAAAAATCTGCAAATATTTTTTAGCACCACTTCCTAATTATTGTTTAATTGCTACATAGTAAGTCCACTCCAGGCCCAATTATGAACTGCCTACATTTGTAATAGATCAATAGAACTTTACAATACGTGGATCATTGTTCAGATGGTGTAATCATTTTATATTTATATTTTGTTTTGTTACTGATATACTAGTCATTTAAATAAAACATAACAAATTATAATATTTTGCTATATCTTATTTAAAAAATGATAGGCTGATTTAATATTCTACAATTTTTTTTAAAATTTTAATGAACAAAGATGAAGCAATAAATATTAATACTACTATACTAAACTTGTTGTTATTATATTATAAATAATACAAGATATTTATTATATATACTGTATTTTATATTTGATATAAAAATTATTGGAAAATTATATATATACTTTTAAATTTTAATAAAAGTGCATTGTAAAGATTGAAAACATATAGTAAAATATATATTTACTTAATAAAATTTAAAAATAAATTAGAAATTTAATAAATAAAAAATCTGATGAGACAAAAAAAGAATATTTCAATGAAAAATAAAAGGAGATTAAAAAAAAAAACTGAACAAGAAGTTTTCTAAAAATTTCAATGACTTAGAATAAAACTTTACATTCCTTCATTTTTATTAAAAATTAATGCTTATAATTTATATCAACATATTGTATATTGAATATGCAGTATGTTGATATAAATTACATAGTATTTATTTGCATTGTTTATATTTAAAGATTAAATATAGCCTATACATATTTAAATGTAAATAAATAAATACAGAAAATTTTGATTTTCTTTCTTTAATTACCTCGTGACCTCCAGAAGAATATTCTGTAACTCCTAAGAGCCTATAAATAACAATTTGAGAAAAGCTGAAATATTACCTGCAAGAGTTTTTATATTTGGCTAAGTAAAAATGGGATAGATGAGCCAAACCTTTAAGTCAGCGTTTCTCAACCTATGTTCCACGGAAGGTTAATAAGTGTAAAAAATTATGGAAATTAATAAAAACCTCATATGATTTTAAATGCTGTGCCAAATCGAAACTGGATTCGCTAGTTTATTTTATCATCATCATGTATTTTATTTTACATAATTAGACTACAATTTAATGATAAATGTTTTTTTGTTTTGTTTTCTTAACTCTTATGCTTACTTGCTTAATTTATTTATTATTAATATCTATCTAGATTATAAAATAATCAAGGTGTTCGGTAAAAATTTCAGGATTTGTGAAATATTCTGTCAGAAAAAAATTTGGGAAAGCTGAATGAGGCTAAGAGTATGGAATATCATTATTATTCACCAGATATTACTATAAAAATTTTTGTATCATTTTCAGTTCTTAAAAATTATTTTTATTATTGATATTCATAAATATATATATTTTTAATTTCATGCTAAATACGACATATTTATATGATATGTAGATAGTTAATTCGAATTCAAATCAAAACGCGCGAATTTTATTGAATATTTCGTAAATGTTAAGTGCCGCAGAATGTAAAATAAATTGTGTATTGACAGTTAAAAGAGATGTATTTTTTTGAAGAGGAAGAAAGAGCAAAAAAAAAAAAAAATGCCGCCCCAGGTCAAACTGAATTCAAGTCTTGCTTGATGACAACTGTAGTGTTTCCAGATAGTCAATCCGGCCAACAACACAAAAAGTCAGCTTAAATGAAAATATTCGTTGAATTTTGGGCCATCATTTTGAATCCGAAAAAATTATCATCAGATTCTAAATCCTATCATCAAAATACTATCCTGTAACCCCAGAAATCCCTCATATACAGATTTTCGTCAAAATAAAACTAACATTAAAAATATGTCAAACTTGGGGCTTTTATGATCTCCTTTTGAGTATACATTTTTTCAATCAATATGTGAAGGGATATTTTTTCAGCATAAAACTCTCTAATTGTCGAGAAATAACGATTTTGAAGCCATAAAATAAACATTAGAAATTTAACTCCCACCCCTTTTTTTACACCTTTCGGATGGAATTTCAAGTTACTATTTTTGTTTTTTTTTTTCAAACCAATTCAGTAGTCTATTTATAATATCTTCAAATTTCAGTTTTTTAGATTATGAGGAAGTACTCAAATTCTTTCGATCATATATACAGTACATTGTCCATAAGCTTTTTATATAGAGCAATATTTTTCAATCTTTATCTCAGTACACTTGAACCTGCGGCATACTTAAATTATGATGATTAAAAAAAGCTTGCTTATGTATATATATTTTTTACTATATTATATATACGTTTATTATAACAATGATATACTCATATAAGCAGTTTAAAAAGATTTTAATTTTGATATGTGCACTTATTGTGCTTTGGATTTCTTTCGAAAATAATTTAATTAATGATCTTTAAAAATTTTCCCGGCACATCTACTCTCACGGCACAATGATTGAAAATCACTGATATAGAGTATCAAGAGACATGGAAGTGACTTTAACAAGTAAGCCAAGTACAGTAGTCACTGATTGACTCTTATTACAGGAGTCATTATGGCCAAAATTCAATTCGCTTAATTTCTGTCCTAAGTTAAATATTATTAATCTGACAATTACTTTCGAGAAAAATATTCAATAGGACACTGATTGCCAAATTTTAAATTTCAAATACAATTAATAATAGAACTAGAGCAGTTAAAAATTACAAAAAGCGTCATTTTTCTCCTTCTCTCCTCCCTTCTCCTCCTCCGTAGACTCCTCTACAGGTCGCATCGTTCAATCGATATCGATGAAAGTTGGAATATAGGTATTTCTTAGATTGTTTGCGGTCCCCTGAAAATTTCAGCACCATCGTGTCAAAATAAAAAGAGGAAAATGGATGTCCGTTTTCCATAAATATCTCTACATTGCTTATTGTTTAACCGCTTTTGACAAAATTTGGAACCTAGAAATATTCTAGCTCAGTTAAGATCTTTGAAAATTTTTTAGCCCAACTGGGCTTAATTAAAAGGTATAGAAGATGATGATTCTCTTCTCTAGAAATGCCTCTATAGGTCATATTGTTCAACGATTTCGAACAAATCTGGAATATAAATGTTACCCATGTTTCTGAAAAATGCAACTCAATAGAGACGAAATGAAGAAAGTAAATCTTTTCATCACGAATTCTACGGTCGTATCGTTCAGTCGAGTAGCGGCATCTAAATTTGTTCAATTTAGATGCCGCTACTTGATTTACGATTTAAGAAAATAAAGCAATAACGTCAACTAAAGTAGTCGCATCTAATTTATAACAAATATCCTAATTTCTTAGTACTGTACTTGACTTATTTATATATGTAAATATATATTAGATATTTTTGATGATATATAGATTTGTATAAATCAGTAATAAATCTTATATAGGATATAGAAAATTGTGTGTTCAATATAAATTTTTTAATTGTAGAAATTAATGATTAAAGTGTATATATATATATTATACAATATTTTGGTATAATATTAAAATATCATATAAGTTGTAATAGATTTATATTTATTAAATATGATTATTTTGTTCCTAAAAAACTTAAATATTTTGATTATTTTCATGTATTTCCTTGCTGACTGGAAAAAAAAAAACAAACAGAATAAATAGGTGTAAGTATCAAATTATATTTATATATATTTATAGATTTATTAAATTTTAAAATATTGTGCAGTATATAATTTTATATTGCTTAAATAATTTTTAACATAATTTTGTTTGAATATTTTAACTTAATAATATCGGTAATTGCAAAAGTAGTACGCTGATACGGAAGAGAATATAAAATTAGCTTTAAGTGATGATGTTTTACTTTGATGCGTGCACTGACATATCACTTACCCTCCGCTCTTGATTGATTGCAAGCTTTGGCTAGCCATTTGCTCGCACGTGATTGCGTGATACACCAACGTGCAATCGAACAGATAAATCAGATCACCTCCGTCAGTATTCCATCCGATCTTGGATCAGTAATATTCGAAAATGTCGCGCGATATGATCACACGCTCTACTTCTACAACGTCTATCGAAAAAATAAGAAATTCCCTTCGTCGTCCTAATAATTTACCTATCGATAATCATAAAAACGAAAAATTGAGTGTTTCATCTCTATTAGCACCTCAAAGAAATAGATCGGCATCTCCTATTGGGCATTTACCTTCTCCAACATCTCCTGTTTATAGATATGCTAGCGTTGAACGATTGGCTCAGAGACAAAGTATTTACGAATCTGTAGATGGTGCGAAAAATCGTCGCGAATTTTTTTCACCTGTAAGTACTATTTTTATTTCAATAGATTATAATACTGTATTTTGAACACTAAACTTTTTTTAAATTGTACTTTCTACCCCATAAAATAAACAATATTTTAACAAAAACTTTTCTTCCACGTGTAGAAGATTCAGGAAGTCGATATTTTAATTTTCTTAAATATTAATGCAGAAATATCTTTTACCGATTTGAAAAATTCGACAATTAAAAATATCTATTATTTTTTTGTTTTATTATTTAAATTATTTGGATTTTATATGGTAAATTTTGTAATAAAAAAAAAATTTTTCATGTTTCTTATCAATGAAATTTATCAGTATAACGGAAATGTCTAAAAATAATTTAAAATCTCAAGTACACTATAGTAATTATATTGCTATTATATTGAAAATATTGTGTTCAGTTTACTGAAAAATAGATCATTCTTGTCATATGTGATATATACGATCGATTGATACAAAATTATTTTCAACTTTGTAACGAAACTTTACTACAGTAACTTTTATAATTCGTTTTTCTTTTCAAAAAACTGAAAAAAATTACTTATTAATTTAAGTATTTATTTTTTCTTTTATTTGTTTTGAATTGATGAACCAATTTTGGTGAATATTGTATCAAATGACATATCTCATTAATATTAGAATTAGTTTTTATTTATAGAAGTTACAGAGATAACTGATCAATAGAGAATTGTTACAGCACTTAAAGATGATAATAGAGGAGAAATATTTGACAAATGCCAGTTTTGTGGAATAACTTAACGAGAACTTTGGTGCCGCCCATCAAATACGAATGCATCCGATGATTTGACATAAAAATTAATTTATTAGTAATTGTAATTACTGTACTTAAAATTTAAATAATATTTATTAATAGCGAGTTTTATTCAAATATTTTAAATGTTTGGGGCGCATATATAAAAAAATTCCTCCCGCTACAATAAACAAATATATAAAGCTAGGTATTCCTGTATACATGTATATCTGTTTAATAATAATAATAATACAATACTCTAATGTTTAAAAATATGATAAATTTGAAATTCATTAGATATATGAAATATTAATTTCAGTAAAATAGGTTTCGAATTTTATTCGGATTAAAAATTTTTATAGCATTTTTCATCCGAATAAAATTCGACCATTTAGAAGTTATTTTATTGGAATACGGTAAATATTTCGTGCTGTGTACTTCAGAAATCATTATATATATAAAATAATTTATACCTGTATAATATTTTCGATATTGCAAAACTAAACCAGGATTTTTTTTAGAGTTGTTATATAGTTTATGTAATTTAATATAGTATTAGCTATATTATTTTAAATAATTTCAATGTATTGCATATATTTTTATTATTACTCATAAACCAAATTAACAACTAGATCCAAAATTAAAATAAGATAAAATCTAAACTATCTTACAGGACCGTAAAATAAAATTAAAGATTCAGGAGCGCTTTCGGGCTGGTCTACCCCTCTTCAGCTGCACAGAGAAAATGAGCGTTAACAGAGAATGGAACATCTTTCTCTGTGCAGCTAGAGGGGCAGTCCAGCCGGAAAGCGCTCCTATATCTTTAATTTTATTTTACGGTTCTGTAAGCTAGTTTAGATTTTGTGTTATTACTCATGCATTTTTATTCTTTGTTTATAATTTTGAACATCACTCTCATCGGAGGTATATATATTTGAGAGTGATTATGATTATAAATAAATATACAAATTACTGCAATAATTTAGTTTATGGAAATCACTAATATTCATCAACTCCTATTAAAAATTGTTAATATATGATCGTTTGTTTGATACCCGAATCCAGATTAATTAC
>WUQG02426192.1:0-14718 GCA_011317285.2 Androctonus mauritanicus | reverse complement strand
TTGTAGTGTGTTTTTTTGCATGCAATACTACATTCATAGATCGAGCCTTCATACATAACTACTGTACAGATCTTGTCATCACTAATGTTTTCTGATCTTATGTAGCGTTATGTTACTTCCAGTGTAACACATCGTTACATAACTTGGGTAGAAAGATTGGTGGGATAAGTTTTGGTTTTGGTCTTGTATTCATTTTGCTTTCTATTTGGTAAGATAATGGAGTGTACAGTATAACAGATTGTTCCTTTGTCGAAAAAGTTTGGCAAAGATTTCTTGGATTTTATGTATAAATGCGACGAAACGACTCTGGAAGAATAAAAATAATAGTGTACAAATGCGAAAAAGTATAAATGGAAAATGTGCGAGTGGAATGATTTTGCATGCAAAATCGAGTGTACAAAATACAACGTACAAGTGCGAAAAACGTCGAAGTGAGAAACGTATAAACAGGGTTCTACTGTATACATAAATTTCTGTATATATACCTATCCACATTATACCTAAATTTCTGTATATATCTTTAATATACATAAATTTTAATAGTCTATATTATGGATAATTAATTGCTATTAATCAATTGCTTTGAATTTCTTCCTTAAAGCAGAGAATTTATGCAAGATAAGGAATATGATAATTAAAATTGTTTCAATTTTCTAAGATAAATTGATAAATTATTCTTTAAACATGCAAAAAAAAAAAAAAAAAAAATTGAGTTTTCTTGACAATAAATAACATATTATTATAAAAGATCAATTGCTATTTTTTCGAAATATCATTTTTATATAGATAGATTATGATAAAAATTTAAAAAATAATAATAATTATTACCCAAAATTAAAAACATTTTGATAATTACGAAGATGTAGAGATAATTATGTGATATTAACATGATACATTGCTGTTAATTAACAATAGAGATTAATACTAGATTCAACATTGAATAATCGATTAAAGGTTAGTGGTATGTTTACAACGTAATTTTAATGCTCGTAATTGGAACTACTGCATATCCAATATTGTATATCTATCAGAAATTTGAGATAAAATCTTTTATTAAATGTAGAGGCGATTTTATGTTTATTGTGGCTGCTAAGCCGTTATATTTAAGAAGCATTTAATTTTTTTCAGGAAGGCCTTGTCTCACGTGTAAGCGACGCGACGCTTTACGATGCGATATTACAAACCCGATGCTACGCTACGAGGACAGCCTGTCTCTCGAGAAGCGCTTCTATAGCGTCTATAATGAAATATCATCCCATTATTTATCCACTAAATGCAGATTATGGTAATTTCTACCTCTCCTGATCCTTAATACGGGTTTCTTTATTGAATTTCGTTATTAGAATCTCTGAATTGAACTCAGCCATGATAATTGCCTGTGTCACTTCAGAATACAAACTAATTTGTATTTCAGCTACAGACGGCGATACTACGCGGGGCTACGATACACACGTAGGACGCGTCGAGGTTATGTCTACTGGTTTATTTTCTGTTGCTCGTAATACCGCAACGTACAACATCGCGTCGCTTACACGTGGGACAAGGTCTAAAGTGCACTATAACGCGACTTATTATTACTCATAGATGCATCGCACTAGAGTCAGACGCTAAAACGCGAGACAGTCACAGTAAAATCTTACCCATTTATAGTTATTGAAATTATCTAGAAAACAATTCTAATTTCCATCATATTGCATAAAATAACTATTAATTAAAATGCTTTCAGAAATTTTATTTAATTCTGTTTTAATGTTCTTGGAATTAAAATTTTATTTTACAAAATTTGAATGATTTTATCAAATTTTTTTATACAGTACAGTATTTAAACACAACTTTATTTGTACATGAGACAAAATGAAGTTTTACGAAGTATTATTAAGTACATCTTTCTTTCGGCAACACCTATTGCTATTTAGAAAAACCAAGAATCCTCGAGGAAAACATTCATTTCCTAGACTGATTTATTCAAAATTCGCAGAAGTAATTATTGCTGGAGATGTTTAGAGATCATGAAAAAGCAAATAGGTATAAGTAGTTAATCAAAATTTATATGATAGTTTAGATTAAACGTAATATGCGTATATATATTATTAAGATAAAAATTCTTATAATATATTGATTTAATTTTTATTAAAAAAGGAGAACTAATAATAAAAATAAATTAGAGATAAAAAATTTAATATTTTGAATAAAATGTATGAAAGAAATTAAAGACGTTATCAGAATGTTTTTCTCTAGCTATTTACTATATCAATATGAAAATTGCATATAAATATCGAACTTCATTCCTGTGGTTCCAAAATTTTTTAACACATATTCAAACAGTTAAATTCAATCACGAAAATATAAAAAAAAAAATCATATTTTCTTAATCCAATTCTTTTCTGAACTGTTACAATTAGTAAATCAAATTTTAAATAGTCATTTTCATAGTTGAGGTACTTTCTCTTAATGTCTTATCATGAAAATAAATGGCTAAACAAGACTTTCGAAGTGAGATAGTGTGCGAGTCCTAAAACGATTCCAGTTTGGATTGTTAATCCGATGAAATATCGTCTGAAAAATAATTTTATTTAATTAATTTAAAATATGAAATATTGATAATAAGATTAAATACATACTTTTTAAGACATTTTCTAGCTTCTGGTATAGTAGAATCATCTTCTTTAAAGAGGTATCTTCTGGTGCCAACTACATAATTTTTTAAGTATTCCTCCCAGTCTAAAGATGATATATCGAAATTGAAATTCTAAATAGGAAAAAAAAACGATTAAAATAATTCATTTATTCATCTTTATGTTAAAGAATTAAGGGACTATAAAAAATTATAGAAAGTTTTATGCATAACTTTTAAAAATCATTATTGTATTTAAATGGCTGTAATTGTCAATCGACATTAATGAAACAGATTTAATATCTTTCTGTGACAATATCTTTTCATATACAATAATCATCATAGTTAATGCATAAATTTAATGTAACTAACATGTTCCTACTGCTATGAAAATTTCATGAATATTAACAAGAATATTTACTATTTTTACTCCTTATTTGGCAGATTTCTTAATTTTATAAACAAACTTTTTCCTTTAACTACGCTAACAAGAAAATATCAAAATATTGGAATGTGAAGAATCTATTCATTACAACTCAATATAGAGGGCAGAAATGATCTTTAAAAGATCTTGAGGCATATACATTTTTCCTATTCTTGTAAAATAAAATAATAAATAAATAAATATCTAATCATTTATAAATAATTATATAATGATATAATTTATTTTGCAGTGGTAATATTATCAAGAAAGATGCTTAATTATCATTAATTTTGCGATAGAATAAAGCCGGTATATTATGACATTAATTAATTCAAAAGAAAACAAATTTTACTGAAAAGCTAAATAATTTAAGAAAAATAATTTAAAAAAACAGTTCTTGAAAGAACTAATTTTTTGCCTACTTTCCGAAAGTGATCTTTATTTTGAATGATCAAAGCTAAGAGATTAAAATACAGATTGAGTATTCTTAATCCGAAATAGTTGGTACCGAAAATATTTCGGGTTTTGGCGTTGAAGAGAAATAGTAAGATTCACTACTAGACCTTTTTGATATTTTTAATAATATATAAACAACACAGCAAAAATTAATCAAAAACATCTCGTAATGATGTTTACTGAATCACGATAAATGTGTACGCACTATTATGCCCTCTGACACAGTGAATCATGAAGAACATGCACAAATTATAGCAAAACTAGCAGAGAAATGGAATGACGTCATTCAAAATAAGCAAATCATCCAGTTAGGCAGCTCATTCCAACAAGACGATTTACTGAGAAGCGATTAGCTCCTTGACAACTGGAAGCGTCCTATGATACTATCCCGAAATCGCATGTAACTCTGAAGCATTTCGTTTCCATCCCAGAATGCTCCATCATCTGGAGCCATTTCGATCCAGGGTAGCCTATATTATCTTCGAAGGAAGTCTTCATGCAATGTTTGATATGAAGGATGCCGAATCCTTTGCGGTACAGACAAATATATATATATAATGCAATGCCTATCTGTTTCACAAAGACTTCCGTATCGTTTGACCTTTCGGGGCCGAATTTGACAAGACTTCCGTGGTCTTGTGATTAACTTAAATTGCTCCTGGTTGAGATTATCCCAGAGAATGGGACATTAAGGTTTCAACGAAAATGCCTTCATTTAAATCCTTAACAGTGGTGTTCGAATTGACAGTGATATTATAAAGATACTGAAGTGTCGTCACCGGTGAAGTAACTATGGATGACGTCATAAAGTGATTTCGTTCTATGATGTCACGATTACATAACTATAGGCGGGGTAACAATGACGTCACGTTTTCTATTATGATGAGATCATTGAGACATAATGTTCTAGTTAAACCAATTGGTTTAAAACAATAGTAAAATTGGATACTTAAAGCCAATGGATGCCAAACACTTAATGATGTATACGAAGTCATCATTGCGTCATGTATGCATGACGGACATCATTATCGCACAGACATAATGTTATTGTGACGTAACAATGATTGACATCATAAAAAAATTTCTATTTAGCAATTTCTACGTATGACCCGACGTCATACGTAGAAATTGTATAAATTGCTATTGCTCGAAATTAATGCTTCAAAAAATTTCCTAATGAATAAAAATTTCATTCAGATCATTATAAAAAGGAAAACTCAATTTTTTTTATTTCAACAAATACAAAAAGTTTGTTGAAATAAAAATTAAAAATGTATAAATTTTACTATTAATTTTACATGGTTTCTTAACATATATTCTATTCAATTTAAAAATTTTATCAAAAATAAAATAATGATGCATTTGATGGATATAGTAAATTCATTAATTCTTTAAAAATCATAATTTTATTCGTTTTAAGAGTTTTAATTTTGTCATATATAACATTTTCGAAAGATAAGATGAAATTCTTATAAAAAAAAATTACGTAAAATTTTGCTCTGATAATTTTTAAGAGAATGAATTTAAATTTATTTGAATAATTCTATAAATTAATATTATGAATAATCAGAAAAGTTATTAATATGAACTAATTATGACTATAGCCTAAGTTGTAGCGAGTCAAATTGAGTTCAAGGCCGGATTGGCAGCGTGGAAACGTTTTGGTTTCCATTCTAGATGATCGTATTCTAGATCCCACGCCTTGGAAGGTTTATTTGTGATCTGAGCACGGCCTATCTATCTCGTCCTCTAAATTCAACTGACCCATCCACGGTGGGCAGCAAGTGGTAAGGTTTATTTAGTACCGCCACTTGCATCTCTGCCTGAACAGAATAGTGTTCATCATCTCAAAAATAAAAAATTAGTGCTCTGTTTCAATCGTGCTAAAGATATAGCGTGATCTTTAAAAAATACATTAGAGATATATTAAATTTTATATATTTTTAATGTATTTATAATTTAGAAATTTGTAACTCAGAATTACATTACCTCTCTGTCTTCCGGTGACATCTTTTCCATCAATATTCTACTGTTATTAGAATGGAACTTCCATTCTCGAGTGGAAAAATATTCTAAAACACCAATGGCCTTGTGCAATTTCTTGTAAATATTTATTAATCTAAATTATAATCATCGAAAAATTTTCATTGTATTTTAAAACAAATTCAAAGCTAATTCAATACAGAAAACTTCTCACTTTGGTTTCTTTCCAATAACAATGAGTACAAGATCCATTAATGTTGCGGGCAACTGATGTTCCATCAAAACACAAAGTCGATTCCAAAAATAATTCCTTTTGAATCCTCCAGCTGGATATATGAAAACCTTCTCTGACGGATAATTCCATACGTATTTTGTCATAGTATTCACAAAATTGAACCATGTCATTGGATTTATAGTACCGGAAATGCAGTTGTATGTGACAATTTCTTGTGAGCTAAAGAATGTTTATAAGGTTACAATATAAAATTCATTATAAATTTTAATATAATATAACATTATACAGATAACTGTATATTTATTATAGTTCTATTATTTATATTTACTAATACTTAAGTTAGGAGTAATATCAGTTATGTCGCAAAATATCACTAAACATATTTTTTGTATCGGCCACTTTAGAATCCACTACAGATTAGCCATAACACGTTATGTATCAAACGGAAAGTTGAGGGAGAGTGTTTAAGAGCCAAGTTCGGATCCCTCATGAAAAACAGTTTTGCTGGAATTCAGTTCATATCTTTTAAGATGATAAGCTGCTGCTTTGCTATGCAGCCATTTGGCCGATTAATAATATTTAGAATACTTAAAATTATTACTTTAAATTTCTTAATTTAAGATTTTTTTAAATTATTATAAGAAAATTTTGTTTATTAATTTTGGAATTACATTACTAGTGATCTAAGCAATTTTAATTTAAAGATATCTCTAAAATTACAAGTAAGTTTGTATGTCTTTTCTCTCGCTATAATTAAGTTAATCACTATAAATATTTATATAGGATATTTCTAAAAGGTTTGGCCAAATTTAAGTCACAAATGCTTCATATCAAAATAAAGTCCATATAAATATAGATCTAGAAATGATTCCTTTTAAAGATAACACAGGATTTAAAAGCATACAATTTAATTTAATAGATTTATTAGTTTCATAATGGCTATAGTAAATTGTGATTTACTAATAAACCACAATGGTTTTAACTAATAAATCAACTGTAACAAAATGAATTATACATTAAATCTCAACACTGCAAGATACTGGGGAGTCTGTGAATGGCAGGAATAATTCATGAATTTTTTTCTTTTGGGAGTTTGTTTTTACTATGCAGTTGTTACTCCACTTCCCATCCTGTAGGTATTAAATGGTGAAGTTGTCTAGTTCCCACCACGGGCCTCCTACATCCCTGATAGGGCCAGCTCTTTTTCAGGAAGGGTCAATGGGTCCATTGATCTTCCTGAAAAAATTTGGAGGTGTAAGAGCCCGAAAATTCAACCCGGATTTTCCAATTAACTCTTTATGTAATATTCGTCTTAAATAATTTAAATGTACAAATAATAAAATAACTGGTTTTATTCTTTTTAAAAATTCATTTTCACTTTTCAGTCTATTTTCATAATTTTTTTTGCAATTTTACGCCCCTTTGTTTGGGAAATTACTAAGGGCTGGAAGAGTTCCAACCACAAGCTACACCCAAACCCATGGAGGGGGGCCAGATGGTAAAGGACGGAAATCGCTGTTCGGACCCAGAACCCCGAACAAACTTTTCAAGAGATGAAAGGACCCGGGTCCACTTGTGTAGCACGCCAAAGCGTTACCACTCGGCCATCCGGCCAAACTCCATTTGAATATATTGTTCAATTGTTTGTTTTCGTGTGTCAAATAAATATGATTATAGTTTTTAGCCTACTTTTCGACGGAAATGGAGTCTTATATGATAGGCTTCGTGCTTATCTATCTGTGTATATCTCACTAATAAGTTTTGAGCTAATTAATAGTATATATCCTCATAAAATTTTATAATGATATTCAATCATTAATAGTCACCTCGACACTGCACAACTTAATTCTGTAGGATTTAATTTTATCAATATTTTATATTTTGTCAATAGATGGCGCTAAGTGTTAATCGAAAATACACATATAGCATTCGTCCAATCACGAATGCTGAACATAATACTTTATAGCATGTAATTGTAGTGATTATAAATATTACAGTATAAATATAAAATATAATTTAAATCAGTATATTAATATTACATTCAAATCATATCTACTTTACATAAAAAAGGGCGATACATTATATAAAAGTGACTTGTTTGCTAGCTCGATATTCGACGAATGATGTATATGTAAGTCCGCCTTTAGCAGTGTATGGACAACATCCGGCTTACTTCTCGTTAATATTGATCAAATTGACGTCACAAACATCATATACTATCAGATAATGACGTGACAGATAAGGTGCGACATCAAAATGATGTCATAATCATGACGTAGCGATGAATGTGTCGCAAATACCGATAACTTATGATGTCATGATACTATAGCAATGAGTGATGTCACGATAACGTCGATTCTCGGAGGTGATAACATCATCGTGACGTCATAAATTATCAGAGTCTTGTGAGATCATCCATTGTTTCTTTTCGATGACGTTACCTCTGGGACTGTAACGCCATTGTGAGATATTGAGATATACTGTGTTATGTTAAAAAAATCAGACATGCCATATGTTCCATTGCTAAACTTAGCGCCATCTATTTGCAATAATATAAAGCAAAATTATAATAAAAATGAAATTGTATCCTGCAGGATTAGTCGACCCTGTAGGATTAAGGATACGACGTCGAAGAGTCCTTTAATGGTAGAAGATCACTACCAAATTTCATGAAAATCTGGAAAAGTTATTAATGAGGGACACACAGACATTGGCCTAATCTTATAAGCCTCCATTTTTTTTGGAAAATATATTAAAAATAACATTAATAATATTGATAAAAAATAATTGATGAAATATAAAATATAACGAATTTATTTCATTTAAATTTAGAGATTACTATTAATTTATATTATTAGTTACATAATATTAATCATTAAAATTAAAATTAATAATATAAATTCTATAAAGTAAAGGTGAAGAGATCAAATAAAAATTCTTTTTCAGTATAAGTTAAATTATTTAATAGCTGTTACCTTTCATGGGGTTTCTGTGCTTTTTCCCAGGCTACAGTCAACATTAAATTGACAACTATATCTACTGGAATCAAATCAGCAATTTTTTCACCATGAACCAACATAGTCCTCAATATGCCTTTCATAGCCTATGAAATATAAATTTTCTCTTATTATTGTCATATTTATCTAAAGATTTTCACTTTCAATACTTACTGCTGCAATAAGTCCGTTGGCACCATTTAAACTATCATTCCATCCCTGATAAATTTTGAAAATTAGAATGATAGATGTATAAGAGGTATGATAATTACAGTAGCTTCTGCAATATTCTGGGTACTTACAGGAAGAGGCTCTTTCCAACTAGAACTCACAATAGAAGGTCTAACAATAACTATCGGCAAATCTCTATAACTACTATTTAATAAATTTTCTGTAATAGCTTTCGTTAATGTATAAGTATTTGGTCGGCCCTCGAGAAGTTTTGAATTATTTTCTCCATAAAATCATCATTTTCTAAACTGAAATTTAAAAAAAAAACTGTTAGAATATTTTTCTGAATAAATTTTAAATTCATGACAAGAAATATGTAAAATATACTCTAGAACATTCTTGTATGCCTCGTAATTCCTAGAAATTGGATATATCCTTTCATCCAATTCTTCTCTCTCGCAGTTGCAATAAGCAGTAGATACATGTACAAATACCTGAAAATAAAACGATTAATGACCTTATATAATATTAAAATCGAGACAATGAGAATTTTGTATTATCATTCATAACTGAAGTGGTTCACTCTAACATATATTAATATCATAAATTGATAGCAACTATAAAATATTTTCACAATTACCACCAAATTTTTCATAAGACGACAAATATCAGCCACATTTTTCGTTGACTGTACATTATTGGCGAATGATTTACTGTAAATAAAACAATTAAACAAAAAAAAATGTTTTGTATATTACATTACTTATTTTGCACCATAAAAATATTTAAAGTTAAATGAAAATTACCGAAATGGTTCTTCGAATTTAACAGATGCTGCAACGTGAAACACCACAGAAACATTTCTAGTCACTAAATCGATGTCAGAGGAGGACATTGCTAAATTTTCTTGTAATATATTTCCTTCAATGCAATGTACTTTGTCCAAAATATTTGGGTTATCCTGCTTCACTTTATCGAAAATCTGAGAAATATAATATATCTATATATATCATCATCAAAAGAGAAACTTCTTATGAATCTATAATAATCAGATTCATAAACAAAACAGATAAACCAATGACGTTTATTTCAATAATAGATCAAACTCGCGGATTTACAGAATTCAGGATAAATTTCACAGATTAATAAAGGATAAAAGGATATTTGTGCAATATTGGGTTTAGAGTAAATAATTCAAATTGGCAGTCGTGGTAAATTATTCTAAGTGATAATTTTCTATTATGGCATTGATCAGGAAGTCTTATTTTAAAAATTAATATATTGTTAATAAATATCGAAAAACACGTAGACATTACATTCAAACTGCATTCGATTAAAAAACATGCTTGTTTAATCGAATACAGTTTCGAAAATTATATAATTAATTATTTTAAAATATTTTAAGTATATAAATTATTGTTTTATATCTTTACATCTTAACAAATATCAATAAGTTATTGACTAAAAGCAGTTAGCTAAATTTTAATTAATCGTTTTTATAATAATAAATAAATGCATTATTGAAACAATATAATAACATAGACCCTATTGAGAATCAGTTTTAAAACAAATCTATACAGTCTCAAATTTCGATTTTAGAAGATATTAATTTTCTAAAATTGAAATTTCAGACTTCAGAAACAATCAAAAGTAATGATAAAATAGGGAATAATCAAGTTATTGATAATATTTAGATATTGTGCAAAAAAAAAAAAAAAAAAAACGAAAATTAGATATTCATTTATATGAAAATTGCATGAATAATTTAAGATTTTTATCATAATATACACAGTTGAATTTGGAAATATGCATAAAAAATGTTTTACAAAATAATTTTATAGCATCATACATAGACTCCAACTCCATGGAAGTAATGGGGCAGACAACCCTATGCAAACTTGAACATGGGACAAAAGAACCTTTTCATCATCCCCCTGTGATTTCATATTTAATAATGCAAATAATCATTGATAATAAATATGTCGTTTATTTTTGTATAATTTTTCGTGAAAATTATACAACTGTTTAAATATTTATAATTCATGCCCCCGTGCAAAAATTGAGAGACGGAGTAGCTAGCATTGTAGAAAAATAAATCGAAAAGTCCTGAGTAGTTTTCTGATACGAGCTATATAACCAAGAATAGCTATAACATTTAAAAATCGAGATTATAGTTTTATGACGTCATAGCCATTTTTTATGATTTCCATCGATGCAAATTTCAACTTACATAAACTAAAATATTAACAATATTAATTTGTCATCGTGTTGCTTATTATCGTTAAATTAAAAAAATATATATATTATGCAAATTTGCTTAAATCTCCTCTGTTAACCAATTTCCCACGGACAGAGATTTACGAAAATAGTTCATTTTAAAATCAAAAATACAGTAATACAATAATACTATAATAAATAAGAAAAACAATGACATCTTATCTTTTCTTTAATGACCGTTTAGTTTGTACAAATTTAAATACAGTAATACTTCGAAGTTACGTAAGTCAACAGCACCCGCATAGCGAAACCGAAAATTACGTAAGTCGGGATTTCTACAGATTCCCAAATCTAATTTTAAGTACATATGTATTAGGTTCTTAACTACCTCTTTATTACCAAGAAAACAATAATTATAAAATAAATAAATAAATAAAATAAAAATTTATAACGGGTAGTTATAATTAAAGATTCTTAATCAACAAATCAGCAAATTAAATATGTACAGTACATACGTATGTATATATGTACTATATATACATATATGTACATATATACATATGTATATATGTATATATATACATATGTATATATGTAATTGTGAAACAAACAAGTGAGTGAGGGGGCAGAATGAGAAGTTACGTATCTCTGAATTTACGTAAGTCGAAGTATTACTGTATTAGACTGATGGAAATCATAAAATCAGATATGATGTCACTAAATTGTAAGCTCGTTTTCATTTAAAAACTACATCATTCATTGTGATTACAATCTTATTTTTTCATACGGAAACATGCTGAATGTAATATAATTTATTTTGACTGATTTAATTATGTAAAATATTATTACACGCAAAATAAAAAAACAATTGTGATGCAATTAAATTTTATTTACATTTTTGTTTGGCATTCGAATAAACAAGTTTGATTATTTCTGGTTTATAAGAATAGTTTGTAATTATTTTCTTACTTTCCTGGTGTATGAGGAAAAAACACAATAATGTTTAGAAAAAGAAAATGCCAACTACATAATACTTTAATTCACTTAATTCACTTAAATTAATACTTTAATACTTTACTTCAGGTTAAATACATTAATTCAGGTTAAATACATTACATTTTTCTGAATATATTATCATGAAAATATGGAAATTTTAGGATCCAAATGCCATTTCTATTCCAAGCATTAATTACCTTCCATAAACTTATCCTTTTAACCACTAAACTTTAATATTAATTAGAATGATTAGCTATTGATTCATAATTAAATCATGAATCGAAACTAAATTTCTAAAAAAATAATTTTTGTTATTTTTAGACATAATACTGTATAAGATTTTAAGAATAGCATTTATATCACCAAATTTTCCTTTTTTAGTTAAGAAATGCTTTATTTATCAGAAAGTTATATACTGTATTATATTACAATTTAATTATATAAATATACTCTATATACAAAAAATGAAACAAAATATTCTTTTAACCTTTGAATTTTTAAAACTGCTGATCTAAATATCGAATGATTCGATTATTTAAAAGGTAAACTTTTTATTATTAGATTTATTTTTATTGTTTACTTTAAATTATTTATTTACAGTAAAAAAGTGTAGTATATACTAAGTATAGGTATATACATTTAGTATATACTACACTTTTTTTACTGTAAATAAATAATTTAAAGTAAACAATAAACATAAACCTAATAATAAAAAGTTTACCTTTTAAATAATCGAATCACTAAATGATATCGCGCTCCCCTGAGGGTAAAGTTCGAATGGGGATATTATATCGTAATATATATTTTATTAAATCATATGAAATTCGAAAAATAATTTTCTGTTCTTTTATTCTTCCCGTAATAGATTACGGAATTATAATATGGGCATCAGCATCACCTGATGCCCATATTACAATTCCGTAATCTATTGCGGAAAAAATGGAAATTAGAAAAAAAGTTTTTTATAATATTAATAAATTGTTATTTAATGACGATATGGCCTTCCTGCAATTAAAGGAAAATAATATACTAAATTCAACTATTAATAGTAGAGCCTATTATTTTGATTTAAAAACATTATATCAGCATTTACATGATTATATTGGCAACCTTGATGTTATAATACGTGTCCCACAGAAAGAAATAAGAGATCATGAATGATTAGGATGTCGAACAAAAAGATTAGATTTATCAATTCGTTTCTTTCCCTGATCGTCTTATCCAAAGGGCGAATTTAATTCCTGATGAAATTTTAACTTTGAATGTTTATGGATTTAATAGATTTATAAAGAATATTATTTCAGATACTAGGGGATATCTGTTTTAGTAATCAGTTTTTGTTTTTAATAATCAGTATATGTTTAATAACCAGTATTTGTTTAATAATCAGTATTTTATAATTAATGTTTGTTATTTGTAATGTTTGATTCTATTTTTTTTTCTTTTTGTTGTTTTTCTGTGCAATCAGTGTTTGCTATTCAATGTTTGATTGTGTCTTTGTAATGCAAATAAATGGAAATAAATGGAAATTGCCCGATCAGCCCTTTCATTATGGTTTCCTTAAAAACCGGGATTGGGAGGTTAATAGGAGTGCGACTTATTTTTAAACGAGATAAGTTCAGGAGTAATATAAATTCTGTTTTATTCATTAATATATATTTATTTCGTTTCGGCAACTATTAGTAATATAAGAACACAATGGAATGAGACAAGAATTACCACAAAAATTAAGCGATCAAAATCCTCAAAACGCCTATATTATATGGTATGTTGAAGTTTGTTGAACGATAGCAACTCTACAGAGTGAAATCGAGGAGTTAATGAATAATGCCACGACTTACACCAATATAAATTAAAACTCCTAGTAGAAAACAGACAAAACGACAATGCACAGCATATCGATAATTCGAGAAGGAAAACAGAATTTGTAGAAGGAATTGTTGGAATTATATCCATTGATATTTTTCTCGTCTCTTCTTAAATTCGTGTAAATATCTCTTGTGTCACTGTTTTATCAGGATTAATGTTATTGTGAAGGACAGGAACGCGGGTCAGGTGTGATGTGTCTTTCCTCACCTCCATATTTTGTTTTATTTTGATAAAGAAAAATGGAGAAAGCAAATTGAAGGGGAATGAGAGACGCGTCAAAAGGTGATACACGATAATATATCGTATTGCCCAACTCGTGGACCCTTATCCCCAACGCAATTGAATAAACGTATATTATAAACACAGTAAGCTGTGTCGGATAAACACAGATGTCACGTGAAGTAAATGTCTAAAGGAATGTTGTGCTAGTATTTGTCACACAGGTGGGAGGTTGAGACTTTTGAGATGGTATAAAATGGTTCGTGAAAGCAACGAAAAAGAGCATCGAAAAGATAGTGACAAGTGAGAGTGATAGTGAAAGATAGTGACAAAAAGAGAGTCCGAAAGAATCCATCCAGTCAAGAACTTTCGGTATCTCTGCCGTCGCTTACATCTCCCGCAATCCTCGTCTCGGTACTATTGCACTGGTTTCTTAACCTCCGGCCCAAGAAATCTCTTTTGTTTGAACATTAACGACCCCTCCTGTGTTCCAGTTTGCCAGTCTCCACCCAAGCAAAAATTTTCGAAAGAGGAACAA
>WUQG02426181.1:0-14718 GCA_011317285.2 Androctonus mauritanicus | reverse complement strand
GAAGTCCCCCCTTTTTTAGTTTGTTTTCATCTTCTCACATTATAAAAACTTCATCACTGTTTTGAAAATGATCGTCTCCCGTTATGTGAGTGACCATCATGTAGCATCAATTCTATCGGTTTGTCTTCAGTCGTGATATAATATTGTTATTATTTAAATTTGTTAATAGATTTAACTATTATTGTATCAAACCAATAAAATATTATAAAATAATTGACATATTTCCAGAATTCATAAATTAATTATGATCATTGAACTATATGATTATGAAAACGTCTCATTCCAAAAATTTATTCGCCTATTGCACGATATTTCTGTGTTGAATGAGAACCGAATACTTCTTTACTTTGTATCTAGTTAAACAAATGTAGGTCTATTTCAGTTGTATTTAATTAAAATTTTGTTAAGTTCAAATCGGATTAAAGAGTGGATTCATTTTCGCATAAGGAGGTCATGTAGGATTCTTTCTTTTAAATCTTAATTGATTATGGCCACTACCAAGAAGTACCGTGAAATGAATTTTTAACTTTATTAAACAAATGCAAATAACTACTTGTGTTTGAAGAAATTAGATTATTCTCAATTCAAAAAGAATAAGCGAGAAATAAGATGGAGTAAATAAATAACTAACCGAAGTTGGATGTTAAGAATAAATCTCATTAATTCGTGATAAAGGTATGAAAACACTCTGGCAAAATATCATATTGTCCATTACCAGTTTGTTTAGTCACGGTCATGAAAAAAATGGTTTCTGTATTCTATTCCTAAAATAGCTAATCTTCGTAAGATCATGTTGTCTACTAATGGATGGACCAATGTAGAAAGTTCTCTCACGCCATAAATGTGAATGGATGAAGACAGTATCCATTCACATTTTGTATCAATGAATATTTCTGTCTACATTCTACAAGATAATTGCCATAACCAACAACTAGATCATAACATTTCGATTACAACGATAGAATTATAATTCTACAAGCGTTAGAGCAGGATAACATGATCAAGCTGTATATAAAAGAAATCGCATCTTCTCAGAAAATGTTATCAGTGTAGTTCATTTTTTTTTCTACATTTGAATAAAAGTATATTTTAAATATTGAAATCACAGGTGATTATATTTATAAAAAATTTATTAACAACACAAAAAATTTTTATTTTGTAAAAATATTTTTAAATAAAAATTTTTTAAGTAATTATTATATACAATGAATAAATTATAATAATAATAGATATAATTAGATTTTATAATAAAATATTAAGCTTTTTGTTTATTTAAAATATTCAAAGAAATTGAAGATGATGATCTCAATATATTATTGATATACTGTATTAATATTTTATTCTATAATATATATGATAGTAGGACATAACTGCAAGTATTCCTTTAGGCTTGTTCCTGTCAATAGGCATCTTCAATAAAATTCAATTTTATTTTTCATCGTAGTTTTATTATATTTCTTGACAATAAAGAATAAACACTTTTTTTTAAATTTTAACAAAATTGGCAGACTAACTTAAATGTTATAAAGGATCATTTAAAAAATAATAATTCAGAGGATAATGTAAAACTTGGCATTACTGCTACAAACTACAGTAATACCTCGACTTACGTAAATTCGGATATATGTAACTTCTTATCTTGTCCTCTCGCCTACTTATTTGTTTCACAATTATATAGCGCATATATATGTACATATGTATGAACATATTTCATTTGCTGATTTGTTGGTTAAGAATCATTAATTACGACTACGTATTATAATTTGTTGTTTTCTTGGTAATAAAGAGCCAGTTAAGATCTTAATATATATGTGTCTGAAATTAGATTTGGGAATTTATAGGTACCCCGACTTATGTAATTTTCGATTTACATTATGCTTCCCGATCCCACGTATTACGTAACTCCGGGGTATTACTGTACTTACAAAACAAAAATTTCGAATATTATATTATATACCTATAATTAACGTTTATGATTGTGATTTGAGCAAATCATCTTATTTTTTTTGTAATTTCTACCAAAAATATTTAACTTGTTATACCTTTTTTTTATTTCACTATAACAAATATTTTTAAACAAATCTCTCCCAAAAATCAACTTTTGTTCAAATGTAACCAATCTCAAAATTCTATACTACACTTCTTTTCTTATTTAACATTAAATTTCCAACTCGAGCTATACCAAGCAAAAATATATATATTTTATTTATTTAAAGCCATGGAAATGTTTTTGACTATTTGAATAGCCATCTTAAGCTATTCTGTTTCGATATTCTGAAGAGTAGCTGGTCTCTTTCGATGTTCTGAGGATTCCATGATCATTAAGAACCTTTAGAATCTATTTTACTACATTGCTTAGAATTTTATCAATAATATTGAAAACATATAGATTTACTGCAAGAAAAAAAATAATGTTGGACAATTTGTCAATATGATAAAACGTCAGTCTTTATATTTTATTTTATAAATATTAAGATATGATTTCCATATTTGCATTTAGGCATTCGAATTAAATTTCAAAATTCTTAATATTTTAATAAACAACAACATAGATTATATTAATACAGTATATGAAAAAAAGCTATTTAAATTAGAATATTTATATTTGTGTTTCATCATATTCAATTAAATTAATCGTCACTGATATATGAATTGAATTCATTTAATAATTTCTGTATGTAAATATATAAAAGAAAAATTTAATTTTAAAATAATAGTTGGAAATAAAGACCATCGGCCCAGTTGACCTAAATCTATCCTGGAGATCGTAGTGTTCGATAAAAATACTGTCAGATCATTTTTTCAAGAAAATTCGACTTAACTGCTATAATAATTCGGAGAGGACAAACCATCATTCTAAAAATGACATTGAGTAAGATCATCTCAAAAACAAAATAATTTTGAAGTTAACAAGTAGAGCAGCGAGATTTAATCATTGTAATTCGCGATACCGTAGTAAATTTTCTGATCTTGAATTGGGCTTATTTTTTTAACCGGTAAAATCGGATATGTTTTCATCTTAATGGACAATAATGATCGGTGTTTAGTGATATTAACTTTCTTAGATGACGAGAAAATCCGGATTCGATTTCCAATTAGACTACTACACTTGATTACCAGGACCCATTTAACTCTTACGCTTTTAAAAATCCACAACTGTGCACAGAATTTTTATTTGGGAATTCAGAATAGAATCTCGAAACTATTTCTGGGGAATCCAAACTATACAGTACATATCGATTTCATTTATGATAGGTCAGCAATAAATATTCCACTGACGCACTCGACTGTAAATATTATAAAAGCGTAAAATTTAAGACGACAACTAATAAATTTTCTGCTCTCAAAATACAGTCCAAAGTTATCGAGATTTCCGAAAAATTGCTCGAATGAATGGTTAAGAACTTGTGCGAATATAATTTTTTAACGAATCATAATCATACTGGATGGCTCCCTCTATGAAGTCATCCGGAACATTGATTAGTCGGCCCATCAACATGGCAGATGCGAACGTAATTTCGACAATATAGCAAATTGACTTTATTTTGGTGGCCAGACATATCCCATTTATGTTAATAAGTATGATGACCAGCTTCTAATAATTAATAAAAATGCATATTGCCTCAATATAGGATATTATACAACATCAGACCCCTTCTTCGGCTGCTAGGCTTTTGCTGAAAATCATAAAAGGGAGCCATTCAGTATATTTTAAAATAATTGATCATAATATATTTACACAAATTCAATATGTTTTAATATCTCATCATGTATTAAAATGGTTCAACAACAGCATTAATTCTTATAAATTTATTATTAAAGACCGTGTAACGAGATTGAAATAAAAAAAATGTTGACATAATCATTAAGTGTTTATAAAATGTTTTTTTTTTAATTATTAAGATATGTACAAATATTTAATATGTATTTTGCAGATTCTGCTGGATTCACGTTTAAGGAAATATTAAGTGGATAATTTCCTATATCAGGATGATTTTATTCCGAAAGTGAATATTCTCCGAACACTTAATAGTCAATAGTGATCGTCTTCGATACAATTCGAACTAGAATAACCGTTATTTAATCACAACTGATGTTAATTGATCGCTTACAAAACAAATTTACTCAAAGAAACTTCATAAATTCATTTAAAAGCCATCTATCACGAAAGTCAATTTATTAAAATGAAAATATGTTATTAATAAATACCTGTGTAGTTGATATTTTATTACGGCATTGATTGAACAATGATGATTTCTTGCCATGGTTTCTATTAATTTATCAACAACAAAAAATTTGAACAGTATATCAGTTTGAAAATCTTAATAGTTTATATATCTTGATTGCGAAGAGCACTTGATTTTCATTATTCCTTCTAATGACTGGAGATAATCAGCGTCAATTTGATTGATTTATTATAAACTTAATATCATTTTCAATCTAAACAATGATATATATATATATCGGCAATACCAAGTAAAACACAGATGAAGATTGAGTTTCAACGGACAGAATTCCTATTCCTATGAAAAAATCGAAGAATACATTTCTAAAATTTGTTCCAGGATTCTCCAAGTAAAAACGGAAGATTTCTATCGGAAGAATTAAGTTCATTTTTATATAAATAAAAGTAATAATAATTTTGAAAAACAGACAAATGAATAATTTTAAATTCTCTCATTTTTAAATAAAATAAATTCTTACATTACCGAAACAGTCAATTATATTTAGAAATATTTATTTTTAATGAATCATGCTAAATAATATATTATTTAATTATTCCTTAGATGGCAAGGTTAATTTATTTTATTCATATTGTTAGATAATTTTCATTCATTATTTTTTAAAATTAATATAATTCCGAAAAATCACTTCTAAGATTCTTTCGTTTATAGATTCCGTTTTGAATAATGAAGATAAAATCATGCATATTAATCTTGATGAATTATTGAAATGTTCTAAAGTTCGCTATCTAATCATAATGACTATAAGCAATTTTAAAATTGGAATTTTGGATAATTTTATCGAATGTGTACAATTTTTCCAATATTCGGAGATCACAAGTATGCTATCTCTTATTTTTAATCTTTAGATTCTTTTTTGGACTGTTACTCGAAGTTTTCCTGTTTATTGGGGGGAAAAATAAAGAAAAAATATTTCTTTGACAATCTTCAAAAAACTTTATGAAATTTCTCTAAGATTTACTGTGCTTTAAAATTTTTTTTTTTTATTTTGACCATTTATTTTCTTAAAGTTTATTTCGCTATTATTACGAAATAATATATTTTCAGTATATTATCAGAAAGATCGGATAATCGATCTCAGATCAGCCTAATAACAAGGTCATGATCAAAATCTCATAAGTTTTCTTCCGTGATATACCATAACAAAAGAAAGATGTCTGTCCGTTAATATATTTTATATACATTTTTAATAAGTCATATATTGTTCACTGAACAGTCTTAAAATAGCGTAAACTTATTAATATAGGCTAAATGATTTTTATAGTTCAGAAATTTTGCATATTCTATAATTATTAAAATGTTATATTTATTTTGACATTGAATTTTAAAATATCTTAATTATGTCAATATGTTTGAAGGAAACTCGGAATAATATGTTAATATATTTACTGTTTGCGTTTAAATATGTTAATTGAGGTTTAATATTATTGAATCATCACGAAGAATATGAGATTTTTCCCTAGTTAGGAACCATATTGGCTGGTCAGATCCTCGATGGAGTCGACCAGTGCATTGAATGATGAAGATCAACCGTTGATTCAGAATCCTAAAAAATATGAAGTGGCATCCTAAAAAAATCCGGGATCCGACTCTTCAGCAATCTGAAAGTCCGGAATCGAATCCCTGAGCCTTCAGCAAAAAAACTGTTGCTCTTCTATGCAACTCTTAGGAAAGTAAGATTAAACTGAAGCAATGTTTTTAAATCGTAAATCTTCAAATAATAACGAAAATATTAATAACATACGAAATAATATGGATTAAAATCGATTATAATTTGTAAATATTTTAATATGTCTTAAATATTTAATAACTATCAAACAATAAAAAAATATTTTTAAAATATATTTTTTTCAATTAGATAAATATGAAAAGTAAAAAAAAAAAAAAATTGTCTTCAAAATTCACTTGATTTACATGGCAAACATTTTTCCTTTTAAGAAAATTCATGATTTAGCGCCTAACATAGAAATCGCAAGCAGGAAAAAGAAGAAAGATATAGAGAGAAAAAAAATTTGTTGTTTGTCTTCGATAAATTATTGCATTCTTCTATAATCTTTTAGCCTGGAGAATAAAACCTTTACGAAATTTGCTTTAGTTAAGTTATTGTTTGTTAGTAAATTTTAATTTAATCGTCGAGATAAATCTAAAAGTAAATAGCAGAAATGTAAATATCGCAAATATCGTATTTTTGATAATTTATTTCAGTTTCCCAAGTTTGCCTATTTCTGTTGAATATTCATAAATCGGAACCAAATTATGAAATATTTATCATAGAAAAAAGTATTATTTATGCGATGACATTATCATATAGTCATTTTTTTTATTAAGAGCTTTTTTTCTGTAGGAAAAAATTCATAATTATCTTATAAACGCTTAACATTCGAAGACATTATTTAAATATGATACTATATTTTGTATTTTATCTTCTTAAATTATATATATATATAAATGAGTTTCAGATGTTTTTCTATATTTCGGAAAATATTAAACGATGCTGTTTATTTATATGCCAATAAAAAAAAGTAATTTTTGTGTTTAATTATTAAAAATTTTTAGCAAATAATTGATTAAAAAAAAAAAGATTTGTTTATTTGTGAACGTCGAGTAAAAATTAGTTCTAAACATTTTAAATTTGGGATTATAGTAAGACTAATTGAAGTGCACTTTACCTGAAATTGTGATTATTGCACAGAGACAAACTTGACAGCGTGAAGGTTAAGAAGATTAAGAAGCAAGAGATTTATAACGACTGGTGTCACGAATTTCGATTGTTTGTCTTGAATTTCTCCCTCGACTAATTAATGATCTCACGACTGTCTCATTATGGGCTCGCAGAAGGAAAATCTTGAATAACATGCGATCAGTTTGTTGTAATATGTACAAATGTAAAAACATTTATATCTACAAAAAAGTAATCTTCGTCGTTGTTCACAATAATCCACGTATAATAGAAAGAAATGACTGGATAAATACTCGCCTAACGAGAAAATATTTATAATAATTATTGCGGAAATAAGAGTTATACGTCCTGAAAAAAAATTTTGCTAAAATGACAATTTTTCTTTTATTATTTTAAATATGTATATAAATTTTTTAAAATATTATTTATAAAATGTAAAATTTATTTGGCTAGACTTTTTAATAGCGATAATAATTTATAATCTCTTTTAGTTTGGTGGGGGAAAAACCGATTCGCGTAATTATTTATATCTGATTATGGCCGCGCCCGAATATGTAAAAATTGATTTCCGTTTGGAATTAATTAATGAAAAAATGAGTAGAATAATGTATTTAGTAAGAATAAAAAAATATGCAACCGAATCGTCAGAAGTCGCTGATGTGTTACTTTCCTCTCTTAGGAAATTTGTCATGAAAATTCATAGGTTAAAATATATAACGCGGCGACAGTTTCGGGATATCATTAAAATATTTTTAAGATACCTAAATCCCGAAATTTATGTTTAAGCAAAGAGAAGTTTCCTTTTAAAATGACCGTATTTTTGTTTCTTTAGGCAATTAAAAATCTGCAAGTCATAAAAATTAAAGTATAAATTTTAAAGCTGACTTTGTTAATTCTACAAATTTACTATTATTAGTTACGAACATAAAACTTTCTTCTCAACTAATTTAATTCTAGAAATCCAATAAGGGAAAGTGGAATTAAATCCGAGTCGGAATTTGCCAATTTTTGACAACAGCTATTTTCTTTTCGAGAACAGTTTTCGTTGTTGTTGTACCGGAGATAATTAGGTGTCGTTCCCTATCGCCCGAACTGACAAATCTTACTCCGATTTGAATTTGGTCATATTCATTAAATCCCCAAACGGCGATCACAGCATAGGATGTGCCAATTTCTCAGGGATTATACTCGCCAGGATTTCATAACGGATTCCAACGGTAGAATCAGATGTAATTAAAATATTAAAACTGGAATTAAAATCGTTAGAGTAAGTTAATACCGCATGGACAGTTAGTGCCACCTGGTGTGGCATCCCTAGAGGGCACAGGCATTGCAACTGGTCCGTTACTCGGTTGTATTTGGTGTGAATTCTCTACCATGCAGTCTATGGCTCAGGGAATAGTCACGTCATTAAGACTCCTGGAAAGAATCCCCTAGGCATAGGCCAAACTGACGCCTGCTACCTTTCTGATGGGTCGTCATGAGCCATGGGGAATATGACAATACTCTGCCTTATATACCACTTCTATACATTGTGTAATGAGTTGCGGATTATACGAGTGACGTTTGACGCGCAAAACTGATTCCTTTTTCTCTTCTCTTACCAAAATTTCACTATATGACGGCTTATAAGCTTAGATGACTTATTAGTCAATCGCGTAGTAGAATGCTTCCGGGAAAATTACGATCTGTTAGTTTAGCGTGATCGTAATCCGCATTTTTATTTAAAAAGAAAAAAATACTATTATTTTTTAAACTAGAAAATAAAGAGATAGAAAGCGAATCATTAAAAACTGGAATTAGAATGCGGCATATAAATTCAATTTGCAGTTAACAATTTTTACACTTTTATTATCATAACAAGCGTCACATATATTGCTGTTTATCGTGGTAGGTACAATAACCAGTTCTTCTAGAGAAGCGCAGTGAGCATCTACAGAGAGTGAGAAAGAGAGAGAGAGATGTAAACTGTGTGTATATAAGAACGTAAAAAAAGGAAAAAAATTTAGTTTCATCGCATCTGTCGAATGAGGGAACTGGTAGCTCTCTGATAAGACGACGAAGGATCGTAAAGAGACGATAACGCTACCTAGCCTCCGGGACAGGTAATTAGAGGCTGGGTATTTTCTCCAGGGGTCTCAGTAGACACGACATTGCACTTTATGTAGCAATTCGGCGGTCGAGCCGATTGAGTCTTGCATCTTTTACAACGGGTGCTCGTTTACAGCGTAGCACTGATTACTAAAGCGCTGCACTGGCTGCAACCTGTAGACAGGTACACACCTACCTACAGGTTGTTTGTTATACGTGCAACATGTGCATATCTCACCCATACCATTGCCACTTCTAGCACACAGCAAATAAAGAATTTAAAACGCTTCCGGCTATAAAAACACGTTTATTTTGCTAAATGTTTTTTGTCCTAAATATGAAAGTTTTCGGATGAAATTTTTTTATTTATTTTTATAAGTTTTCTTGGCCAAGAAGTTGATGGTTCTGGTTAAGATCAAATTTATGACAGGATAGTGAAGTGGTGTTGGTTCGTAAGGGGCACAGATGTACTTAATAGAGTTGTCAGATATAACGGATCTAGTGCAGCCAACAAAATATCGACCGCTTAATCTAGTCAGGATAAGAACAACTTTGTTCGTGTGTTTATTAGCCAAAAACTCTTTAAAACTTTTTAATTATACAATCTCCACTCTCTTTTTTTCAGTATTATTATTTTTCTTTTAAAAATAAATTAATTAAATTTAATTTTAAATTTAATTCTTAATAAAATAAACTGAAGATTAGTTGTTGTTGAACACTCGAAAATTGACGTCAGCTGCACGTAAATAAAATTACAACACTGTGTATAAGTCAGTGTCAAACATGACGTGTCAAACGTATATTTTTATAACGTTGAATGGCAGGCCATTAACTAATTGTGCAAGACGCGTCTTTCTCTGCATCCTTAGATTATACTAATGCAAAAATAAACCGTTTTAAATATAAATAAATATCGTTTAAAATCTTTTATCTAAATAATTAAAGAGGGACGGCTTAAGGGATTTGCAGATTCCTCCATGGTAATTGTCATACGAAGAAGGTCGTCGTCCTGCAAATCTTTCGTCAATCATTCCCAGAATTCATAGCGCAACTATATTTACATTGAGTGGAGAGCA
Organism: Androctonus mauritanicus; assembly: GCA_011317285.2. Taxonomy (NCBI): domain Eukaryota; kingdom Metazoa; phylum Arthropoda; class Arachnida; order Scorpiones; family Buthidae; genus Androctonus; species Androctonus mauritanicus. Next base: position 4,627 of record WUQG02426181.1, on the reverse strand, counting down.
AACAAAGTCAACTAATGCTCACTCCAGAGGAAAGATTCGAAAAACATTACTTTAAAAATTATTCAAAAACAAAAAAAAATTTCATAACATTTAACGATTTAATATAAATACATCTGATACATTTATAAGTCATCATAACAAGACAAAATGGAGAAGAATGATGGATATATATATATATATATATATATATATATTTAGAGATAACTCTAACGTAATCCGATAGAAAACTTGTATTTTAAAAAGAAACAAAAAATTGGCAATATATAATTTCATTAATGTTAATAAATGTTATATTAGTAAGTTACAACATCTGTAAAATAAAAAATGCTGACTATAGTAATATTGTTGTCAGTTATATTATAGCAATCAATCTCCTTCTTAACGAACTGTGTCCAATAATATAATGACATTTCATTAAACAACGATATTGTTCTGGAATAAAAGCAATTACGACGTTGTCGACCAGTTGATCAATCAGCCAGCGAATATAAGTAAACGATGTCGTCAAAATATAGTAATTTGTCTCCAAAAAACGTCATTACAATAACTACCAATGGAAGTAACGGATCTTATTAAGAAAACAACCAATCCGGATAAAACAATCGATAAGTTTATGCAAATTTTTCTAGTAAAAAAAATATGAACTATTATCTAGAAGTAAAAATGATTCAAGAATTTTTTTTTAATAGGCACAATTTATGACATCATCAAATTAGCTACCAATCCGCAATAATATAACGAATCTATTTATAATTCATCTATCCGAGATTTTTTTTTCTTTGCGGAAAAATAAAATCGTTAAAACGAATTTTAAATAAAATTTCCATGAGTATTTTTAGAATGGGAACGATTATAATTTCTAACTCCATTAAATATTTTAAAAATTAATTTATGGATTAATTTCTCGAAAATTGATTATAGAAGACAATTTTTAGATGTTTAAATAACTCGAAAGTGTAATTAGCTATTTTTTTATTATATTTTATTTTATTTCTAGGATGTTTATTGTTAAATAAACTCCGCTGCGATTTGACGTAATAAAATTAATTCCAATTATCCAATAAGAGATGAGATAAGAAAGGATCAATGACTTCATAGGAAAATAGACTAATAAAACCGTATATACCATATCGTACCATAAATTCAAAAATGAAAGGAATAAATGTCATTCTGGAATAGAATAAAATAAAAAAATAGTCAAAAATTTATTTCAAAACAGTTTACTGAAAAAATAGGAAAGAGAAGAAGAGGTTTTTTTTATATAAAAACATTTAAAGGTTTGAGAGAAGTTAAATAATATTTCCTTTCAACATGTGTCTGTTGACGTAGAATGCAGACACAATGAAGAACTATTTGATTGAATATGGAGTTTTATTATGATCGTAACGCTTTGAAATTGTTTCTCATTCAGCGCCTTTAGGACAAATAAAAATCCAACTATGTTGATGACGTTCAAAACCGAAACCATATACATTGTAACCTATAGAAAGAATGTATGTTTGATGACGGACAGTAGAAATAGTTGATGTTATAATATTTGTTGCTAAATATTATTGCAACCATTTTGTTACGGCATAGCTAAGATATAATGGAATTTATCTTAAGGAGTCTAATCTCTATTGTTGTGGTGAACGTATTTACAACCCGACGTGTTGCAATTGCTCTAATTCTATGGATGTTGACATTGATGACGTCAATACAGACACGTGTTCGTTGTTGACGTCTTGTTACGCAAGTTATTGATCAGGTAAATCGAGGATAGACAATCGATAGATACACCTGTTTCTCTGAGAGTAAACAATGACAAACAGGTAGCAAAAATTATTTTTTACATTTAAAATTCTCACCCTTTATAATCAATCGATTAAGCGACGCCATTAATATGATACCCGAGTAAAAATTTAAAAGGAGAAAATTAATTTATGGTTTCTCGCGTAATAACAAAAATAATGATTTACGCCGATGCTACGTTTAATTATCTTCACAATTATTACTTTTTTATATAAAAATAAAGACAACTTTATTAAAGCGTTGATTCTAATATTAATGTAAACGTTATAAAATTAAAAAAAAAAAAACAATTACTTTCACTCGCATTAAAGAACGGCACGTTAACCATGTGATTTTTGTAATTCTCATCTCAAAAAATAAAAAAATTGTGATGTCTAGAGACAAATGAACAAAACGACAACCAGCGAAAATAAGAAAGTTTATTGCTACTATAATGAAGATCAATCATATCATGCATAGGACATCATGTACAATATCTTCTAAAACGTATTTCATAAAACCAAAGCTGTTTGCATAACTGTATCGTCGAGGGAATAATAAATTGTTTTTATTGCTTTATTCATACTTATTATTGCTTTGTTGATTTACAATTTTAAAACTGACAGCAGAAATCAAGAAAAAAGAAAAAAAACTCGTAAGAAGAGAAAAGCTTTTGCATAGAAATATATCTGTAAAATATTTTCTAAAATTATGTGTATATATATATATATATTATATATATATATATATAATATTATTTATCTAAAATTTGCATGAATTATTGCTTACATTCATTTTTATACATACAATTAAATGATAAATTATAATTCTCAGCCTGGTTTCTTAGGAATTTTAACTACATGTTTGCTTTCATTCTTACCTGTTTATCTTGAAAAAAATCTGGAGCTACTGACTAATAATGAGCACATCCCAGATATATATATATATTTAATTTTATATATGGAAACCAAGCTTTTAGTTAATTTGGGTATAGAAACCCGTTAAACTACTTGTTATATATACTGTATATATATTATTATTATAATTATTATTATTATAATCTTACATAAGTATTTTTCTTAATATTTCTAAAATTCATCTTATTCCATAAAAATTAAGTAAATATTGACAATTTCAGGAACTTTAAAAAATTCTCAGAGTGATGGGATATTTTTTCTATCATAACAATAACAACAACATCAAAAACAACTTAAATAAATAAATAAAATTTTAACAATATAAACTCGTGTGTACATTAATAACAAAACCGAGATATACAAACTATCTGTGCACTTAAGACAAAACAATAACAAAAATGTGTATAAATTATATAATATAATATCACAAAAAATTATATTTTTGCACAGAAAGAAAAATAACAATTTTAATAACACGGAATGAGTTCGGTAGAATTATTCCTAAAGTAATTCATGTCAAACCTTTTCAGAAGATATTATTGCTCTCACTACTTTGAAATACACAGTTCTCTCTATCTGTAATAAAGATTCTTAGCTATCATATGATATTGGGTAGAGACAATTGAAAATGTGATTAGAAAAGAGATTGTTTTTCCAGATAACTTATTGCTTTACTAACTGCTCCTCCTAGAAATAAATTACAGATAATTGCAAATTAGATGATTTATATTTTCTTATCTACAAGATAATTCAGAAAAAATGGTAAAATATTTTCATATATCGCCTTATCTAGATAAAATTAGATGAACGAGCATTATGCTTTGGCTTGTATTTAAACTGTTATGCGTACAATCTCTAGATATAAATTTTAGAAAAACAAGATGCTATCGCTGAAGAATTTTTAATAACGTTTTTAAGAAAACAACATCGGATGATTCAGATAATCGGAGACTAAACCTGCGACAAATTAAACTAAAGCTGATAAGTGAATAGTTAATCCATAGATAGAAACTAACGATCTACATATGAAATCATTCTTGTTATCTCAGATAACATGCAGATAGATTCGATTCAGAGGAAAAAAAACCTATCGTATGTTAGTTAAAATGAGTTAATACTATATTATCTCTTAGATAATTTACAGAGATATGGCAAATTAAATAAGTTAAATAATTCATGTTATCTCTTGGATAATATCCAAGACACTAATTGGATCGTGTGTTTGTATCTTTTATAAAACTTGCAGATAATTTAGGCAATAAGAGTTTAACTCCTAGACAACACATAATGACTTAGAGAATGAGTATATAAATTAGGTGACTAAAATGATTTAGAATATAGCTTGGGTATTTACAAAAAATTTAAATAATTTGACGACGTCAATAAAAGAATTGATTTCTAAAAAACTTCTCAGCTGCGTTTAATAGCAAAAGATATTTAAAAAATGTGGAAAATAATCTAGCAGGATGAGGCCATTGCATATATTTTGACTAAAAACTAAGCGCCTCTGGGCTATCTAAATTTGCATTGCTCACCATAAAAAACTATCTAAATTTGTTTGGCCTATTAAAAAGAAAATTTTATTGTTATTATTATTATTGCTACTTTTTTAAATATTGCTGCTCATTTGCGTAACTAAGCGATATATATATATATATATATTTATATATATATATATATATATTCATTTATTAATATATATATATTTATAATCTAAAAATGTTAATATGTGTTCGTTTTGAGCAATGTAGGTGACGATGATTATATACAATCAGCATAATTGAATGATAATGTACAATAGACTTTGATGTTTGAACAGGTCACGTTGATAATTCTTCTGCATCGCTCGCAACATTACCGCCATCTTTAAAACAGGAGGACTCGTAATGTTTGTTCAAGTACGACTTGAGTGCGAAAGTTTTGTCACATCGTTGACATCT
>WUQG02426170.1:0-14719 GCA_011317285.2 Androctonus mauritanicus | reverse complement strand
TTTTCAACATTTAAAGTTAAAATAAAAAGTTTCATTTTAACGTTAATCTCACTTGTACATAATTTTTATCAACCCCCTTCGAAAACGTATAAACGGGGTTCTAGTGTAGCAGCCATGTTTTATCTATACAATACCACTTTTCTTATATATATATATATATTTTTTTTTTACTTTATCTGCATTACACACTTAAAAATATTAATTCAAAAAGTTCTCAATATATTTTTTCCTTATATTTGTAACGAATATTGATTGCTTATTTTAATAAACTTATAAGTAGTACATAAATCAATGTTTCTCAACCGGTGTGCGGCGGCATTATAGTCTGCCGCGAGATCGGCCAGGAGTGTCGCGAAAAATATTTTGTAGATAAAAGTATATTTTAAGTCTTCAAATATACTTTTTTAATAATTTAATATTTGTTATCTATGTCAGTGTTTCCCAACTGATGTGCCGCGAGATATTTTGAGGATAAAAATATATTTTAAGTCTTAAAATATATTTTTATCCCCAAAATATCTCGCGGCATACCGGTTGGGAAGTACTGACATAGATAATAAATTATTAAGATATTTTAAAGTATTATATATATTATAACTTATATATATAGTTTATATTGAAATTTGTTAAATTTTATAGTATAATAATTTTTTCTAGTTAAATTTTGGCATCACAAGTAAAATGTTTCGAACTTCATACGTAAGTACTGTAGATCGCATTGTTTCTACTTGTACTGCATTGCCTGTAATTTAGATAGTATTCAATTCCTTATTTATTGAAGGATCGATTGATATTTAATGCAATTAATTTTAATCAATATTAACAGAAACTGCGAAATATTTAACGAAGAATTCAATAACTAAAACATCTAATCATTCTTTATTAAGTTTACTCCATTTTCTCTGTCTCCATTTGTCCTTTAGGCCAATTTTTGTCATCTAATTTTAAAGAATTTAATGATTTAAATATGACAAAATTTCACGAAAATTTATAAAACTAAGAAAGGTTTTATTTAAGTTATAATAATAAAGTATCCTAGATGATTTATATATCTGTTCGAGTTGCTTTGCCATAATTTTGCTTTGTCGTAAAACGTTGGAGAAAATGAATGAAGTAAATATATGTACATCGAATTCGATTTATGACTACAATAATTAATTCGAGATCGTCTTTGCATTGCAAATAATATCATTTAAATAATAATTTCTATATATATTTTCCGATATGTAGTTGCGGTAAAGGATATCATCGGTTGTGTGTATGCACAACTGGTGTATGCCCTTGTATTTAATTATTCACTCGGATTATTTTACGAAGACAATACATTTAAGTAATCCAAGAAAATAAGTGTTTATATGAATTATAATGAATACTAAATTAATTATTGCCGGAATTAATAATAATGATTATACGTATATGCTAAATATCGGAAAGGATAAATGTGTTTAATGAGACGAAGATGAATGAGATGTTGGAAATGGTAATACAGTATACACAAATTTCAAAACTTGGCTTTTATAAATAGTATATGAATGCAGAATATTTTGAAATTTATATATATATATATATATATAGTAGGCTATAAATTCCAGGTATTATACTATGTTTGAAGAAATGTAATGACGTAAAATAATGTGAATAACGACTGAAGGAAATATGATTAAGTAGCAGTAGTTGTAATAAATCATGCTTCATGCTACATTTAACACTTCTTTCAAATTTGAAAGCACTGAAGACGACAAAAACAACAAATAGAAGAATATAGACGTGACACTATATACAGTATATATAAATCACTGGTGTACGCAGGAAGAGGTCATGGGGTCCTGATCCCCTTAAAAGCTAGGTTCATATTTTGTTAATGAGACGAATAATGGATATTACAATGCAAAGTTGGCTATAAGAAACGAATATAAACTTTATTATGTATTATTCGCATAATTCTCTTATAAAATCTTATAAGAGAATATATAAAATATATTCTCTTATAAGATTAATATATTCTCTTATTAATATTTTATATATTATCTCTTATATTCTCTTATTATTATTTAAATATATATATATATATATATATATATATTTATTTGAAATTGAAGTATAGGAAGAAAAAATATGGAAATTTAGTAATTTTTATCATAAATTTTGATCGTAAACTTAGAATAAAAATACGCCATTAGAACGAATTTAATACGAAGTTAACAAAAATAATCAATAGTTAATGTGGAAATCATCTTACGTTCGAACTTCTGAGATAAAAGTTGATCATCATAGAACGTTTTCTAGTAGAAGTATCCGCCATTCTGAATTACGGCACTGTGGTAAGCGCTGTTTAGATTTACGAAGTAGTAGTTTACTGAACTATGCGAGTTTCCCACATAAAAAAAAATTAAATTTTACATTATGATTGACATTAATAAATACGACTTTATTGTTGTTTGAAACGTTTGCTGCGAAAATATTACATTTTCCCGAACGATAATTCCATTATAAATAGATAAAGTGCAGTATAAAAATTTCATTAGTGTATTAAATGTCACGATAATGCAAAGATAATTTTTCTTATTTCATATTTTTCTTTACATATCGCGTAGTAATTTTTTAATTCTTTTTTTATTATTATATCCAACTGCAACGTTATCTATAAAATGTGTCGAAGTATGTCTGGTACAGACATAACGAACGATCTCCACAAGCTATTTCTCCTCAAATATACTATCCTCGATATTCGTGATTATTTTGCAGTTATTACGATACGGGATTTACGCTTCTTTGCGCGTTTTGGTTCGAATTTCCTATTTTTTAATTTTATATTAGAATAATAATTTTGTGACGACTCGAAACAGCGAAAAATTTTAATTTTAAAATATTTAAAATTTCTTTGATATTTTTCTAGCAACACGATATCCTTCAATAAAAGTCTCGAGGCAAAATAATTACGCTGGAAATTTTTCTTCCCATAATTTCCTTTTATGAATCATAATGGCGATAAAAAAATGCATATTTTATTTACAAAATCAATTTGTTAATACGTTTACCTTTATTAAAATAAACTTTCGTCTAGAAGAGGAATTTTAAACGCAAAAAAAAAATTTCAAATGGAATGCTCTTTCGTTTCGCATCTTCCGCGCGCACTCTGCGACGGAACGAAACGAATTGCTCTTTTGTTTGCCCTCTCGTCTTCTTAATCGAAATTAAAAGTACGTACTATATAGATTAATTTATCACATTATATATTTCTCACGAAACGCGAGCAATCAATGCCACCAAAACATGAGACGTGAGACATAGCGGCAGTCGCGTGTGTGGTCACACGGCGTGCGCGGAAGACGCGACGCAAAAGGCATTCAGTTTGAATTCTTTGTTAGATTATCATAAAAATTCTGCGTACTTTACGAGGAGAAGATTAATTATAAAAAGGATATATAGGAAAAATATAAAGACAATTCTTATTTATGGAGTGTAAGGATTATAAATATTATCGCCGATATAGGAACAATTTTAATTGAACAATTATTTTTATATAAAAGAAAAATTGATAGCAATATTGTATACCCGCATAAGTTTTCATCATCCGGATGAATAAATGGAAGAAACAAAATAGAAAAGCATGATGGATAAGTGGAATATAAATAAATAGATGAATACTGGAAAATATTTGGTGGAAACGGATGAGAATATTTGAAAGAAAAATATTGAATGAAACGAATTGTATGCAAAGAGAATTATAGATGTAGCCATGGCGATGCAAACGTACTTGGTAAGTGTGGAACGGATGTTAAAATGGATAAAAGGATTAGTTTTTTGGATAAGTGCCAAGCAGAAGGAACTATCGTATGGTTCTGCCTATATTTATATTAAGTTTTTAAACTTTATTAACTGCAGATATGTAAAATGTAGATAATACGGGCCTGCAGTCTAAGAATAAATTCCATTTGTCTGGTTACCTCCACCCAACTGGATGCATTATTCTGTAAGTAGAAGTTCGATCGCCTAAGAATCAAACTCAGCTTGATTTATTACTGAACAGTAAACGGAAAACGATGTAGCGAATAGAAATGAAGGGTTTCTAGAATACCTTATATTCTTTCACGTAATATTTCTAATTCTAGATATTTTTTTTTCAACATTGCTTGGAGAGTCACTGACCAGATGGATAATAACTTAATGACCACAATTACAGAATAATCGCTTTGATGCATCGCATAATTCTAATTAATATGTTTGTGCAATTTGTGATTATATATATGTATGTATATGAAAGCGAAATTATCGAATTTATTCCTGATTCGAATAATTTCCTCTTTCATATAGACGGACCGTGAAATATTAATAATTTTAAATGTATTAATGCAAAAGAATATTAGTGAAGGAACTCTGCTCAATTTAATATTATACATTATTATTTTTTTAAATTCCCCCCCAAAAAGAACACTTCCAAATAAGTACGAGTAGTCTTATCACGTGATACAAATAGTTTCAAACACGGTATATAAAATTTGAATTTTTAAAAATTTCGAATGACCATCTTCTTGTAATCAAGATTACATAGCACTCTCAAAATCAGGGCCAGCTTAACCCGGTAAACAGACCGCATCGCTTTCGGAAGGAAGGTGCCAAAATTATTTCAGCGCCCTTACAATATTTTCTCAATATTGAAGGGCGCTGAGATAATTTTGGTACTTTATTTTATAAGGTACCTATTAATTTTGAGCAATATCGGCTTGAAAGGTCCAGTCCACGATGCAGCTTTCTTATAACATCTACTCAGCGCCCTTATAATATTTTCTCAATATTGTAAGGGAGCCGAGATAATTTTGGTACCTTATTATATAAGGTATCAAAATTATTTCAGCGCCCTTATGGCCATTATTACAAGGCCCAAAATTATCTCAGTATACCTTACATTATATAAGGTACCGGTACCTATTAATTTTGAATAATACCGGCTCTAGGAGTCCCAGCGCCCAGATGCAGCTTTCTTGTAAATCAGTGCCCTTACAGTATTGTAAGGGCGCTGAGTAGATGTTATAAGAAAGCTGCATCGGGGCGCCGGTACTGCTCAAAATTAATAGGCACCTTATATAACAAAGAATGATCCCATATATTTTTTTATTTATAAAATACATTAAAATACTTTCGCAACACGAACTTTAAAAGATGACATTTTTTTGCATACATACTATATATGAAAAATAATAAAAGGGGAATATTGAAGGGTTTGGATTATCATCAATTGAAATACATATTTTTTTCGTGTAAGTAAATAAAATTTGAATGATTTGCGATATTTTGTTCTCCAGATATTTTGATGGACAGTTATACTGACAAGATAAATATATATAATTTTTTTTGCAGAAATGTTCTAAGAGTAATAGTCATGTTGAAATATTAGTCATAAAACAAAAGTTTTTTTCAAAATAACATTGAATTTATACGAATGCATCATTTTAAATCCGAGAAGAGCACTATTTTTTTTTTTCTTTTTTTAATGTAATTCTAAACTTTTCTTGAGAAGAACATCTACAAAAGATATGTGGCTTTGCGAATTTTATAACACTTAATCTCATCATTTGTTTTTTCCTTAAGGATAAAGTGGTATCCACCTCTTTCATTAGATTTATCGTTTTCAGCTTCATTTTCCTGAACTCTTCTTTCAATTTTTTTAAAAAAATATTTCTTTTAGAACAATTCCAAAACTCGTCTTTAAAGATGCATACCTGTACTGTACTGTAGATATTAGGAATTTTATCAGTTATCTAATAATAAAATTTATACTAGCGGCTTAGTAAAAGACGTTTTAATCCCTCAAACGGCTTAAGAATATTCTAAATATAGGCCTACATATATATTTTTTTCTCTTATAATAATTTAATTTTCTGTTCAGGTTAAAATTAATTTTCTTCGTTATCTGATCTGTCAGTCAAGGAAAAATTTATTCAGAATCATTAGAACACATTGAAATATTTTTTTGTTTTTTATTCAAGCAGAAGAGATTTTATAAATATTAAATGTCTCAATGACGACTAAAATAACTTTTAATTCCTCCACTCATTAATCAAAATGGCTAATCTAGTTTAATTATTAATTATTTCCGAAAGAATTTTATAATAAATGAATTTTTAGAAAATATCACAAAACAAATTAATTTATATTTTGATAGTTACAATAGCGGGTATTGTTTGTTATTCATTAAATATTTTTATTTCGTATATAATAATTAACTTGCTATGTTTAAAATAAATTTAGAAAATTAGATGATTAAAAAAAAATTATAGCAACAAAATATAATTTAGTTACTGTAGTATATTTTGTATAAATAATATAAATACTATTTTCACACAAATTTTAAATATTTAAAATAAAAATATTCTTGAATATTTTATGGAAATGAGGAACAGGGAATTTAAAACTTTATAATTGATAAATTTTACTTATTGATTATAAAGTTTTAAAATAGTTTAATAAATTAATACAGCAGAACCCCGTTTATACGTTTCTCACTTCTACGTTTTTCGCATTTGTACGTTGTGTTTTATACACTCGATTTTGCATGCTTTCCATTTATACGTTTTCGTATTTGTACGCTTATTATTTTTATTCGCACACAGTCGTTTGGTCGCACTTATACATAAAATCCAAGAAATCTTTGCCAAACTTTTTCGACAAAGGAACAATTTGTTATACTGTACACTATATTATCTTACCAAATAGAAAGTAGAATGAATACAAGAATAAAACCAAATCCAAAACTTATCCCACCAGTCTTCCTACCGAATCCGACTCTCCCTTTCTCGTTTGGCTCATTCACTTCAAAAGCTTCAATTTTGGTTTTACTTTTGTAGTTCATTCTATCAGTACAGGTATTTTTCGCAGACAGATATTGTAGTTGCGTATGAAGGCTCGATCTATGAATGTAGTATTGCATCCAAAACAAAAAATACACAAACTGCAATTGATTCTTTCTTTATACCAAAATAACTATATTTGCCCATCATCGTTAATTAAACTTCTTAATTTTAAGTTTCAATGTATGGAAAAAGCATATGTAATACAGTATGTAGTTTAATTTTTTTAAAATTTCAAGTTTTAATGTATTTTTTCAACATTTAAAGTTAAAATAAAAAGTTTCATTTTAACGTTAACCTCGCTTGTACATAATTTCATCAACCCCCTTCAATAACGGTTCTACTGTAAATGCTAATACAGTTTTAAATGTTAATTAAATACAAGATAATTAAAATAGTTAAAAATAATAAATAATTTAAAACATGATTTATACATATTTTAGTAGATAATATTTACGGTATCATATAAGCTTATATATAAGATATTTAAAACCAACTACTGTACTGTAACTCAGTATCAATATTTAGTTTCATCAGTGAATGGATATGATTGTTTAATCCTTTATTTATGACACAAATTTATTATTTGTAAAATAAAATTTCTTTGGCTACGTTTTATTTTTTAAATTTCATATATCATTGCGTTATAGTAAAGTGAGAGATTGGTCATTTATGATTACGTATTCTCAAATTTTTCCAATTAAGATGCATCAAATTATTAAGTTTTATTCACTTATAATGCAGCATGAATGTAGTATTACATCCAACGTAGTACTGCATGACATTTTGACGTTAATTAAGTTTTATTCACTTATAATGCAGCATTATAAATGAATAAAACTTAATTGGAATCTAATATTATATAAGCGAATACTTAATTAATAATCACTTATTACTAATTAGTAATACTTAATTAGTAATAAGTGAATACTTAATTAGAATCTAATATTATATAAATATAATATATAATAATCATATAAGTTTTATATGATATTAAAATTTCAAATAGAATTTTCAATTTTCAATTTTTTATATCAATTCAAAGCCAGCTAGATTTAATTGATTTTAAATTGATATAAAAAAAAAAAAATTGAAACAAATAAATTTTTTTAAATGATTTTAACTAAACACATTCATTTTACTATTTTATGAAGAACTATTTAAATAAAATAACTCTATAAATTTAAAAGAAAATGTGCAATAATTTTCAATTGACGCTCATTGATTTTTAAATACATTTAGAGTGTAATTATTTTTTCATAGATAAACTTCATCTAAATCGAAGAATCTTAATTCTATTAACATTTGCATATAAAATTTGACTGTTAAAATGAATTAATTTATGAAAATTTGCAGTTTTGTTTATTTTTAATAGAAAATAACAATATTGTATTTAAGAAAGATATGATTATGTTGTAAACGATTTTATAATATTTTAATATCGCCATCTTTTTATTATTTTCACGGCATTATCATTATACCTGAATTAACCTTTATATGTTTGTTGAAAATAAAACTTTTAAGTATGGAAATTTTTGTTCCTTCTGATATTTAATAAATTTTAGAATGAGTGAGATCTTTTATAAGAAAGAATTTCATAAGTAACTAGAAAAGGCCAGATAAAAAATGATATTTCTATCTTCTTTGTAATTTCTTAAATCATGATAAAAATTAACGTAAGATTACAGTTTGTTAAACATATTTTTATATGCAAACATATTTTTATTTGAACTGGGTAATTAAAATGATTCTTTAAAATAATCATTGTTTCCATTGCTTTGAAGTATAGTTGATAAAAAAAAAGGAAACAACTTTCATTTAAAGAATGGAATCATTCATGTAATAACATTCAATTAGCAGATCATTGTTTAAATGAAAGTTACTTTGGAAGAAATGCTTTCATTTGCTGTTCGTTATTAAAAGAGCAAGAAGAGTATTTTCAATTTTTTTTTTATCTTGAATGATAACAATATTAAATTATTAATCAACGGATTCTAAAGATATGTTTAGTAAAACGAAAAAGTTTATATTAAATTAAAGATAACATTTTTTTCTACTAAACAAAATAATCTCATTTGTAATCTTTTTAAGTATACAACTGAGTCTAGAAAATAATTAACATATATTAAAAACTGCAACTCTCTCTTTAAATAATTATAAGAGAGAGTTGCATTTTTTAATATGTGGAATTATAATTCTAAAAAATATAAATTTATTTTAATAACTCATTATGTACTATCAATGCCTTTCGGAGAAAATGCAAGGCCCCGGACAACTAATATTTTAAAGACCCTTCAAAATTAAAACTGTGGGCAAGAAAATAAAAACAATGATATTTAATAAAGTTCTTTTAGGCTTTTTTTTATTTTTAGATTAAATCTACAAAGAAAAAAGTCTGCAAGAATTTTATTATAATTTACACTATCTAAACCCTAAGTTAATAGTATTTAATATTTATGACATTTTGACATTAGCAAGTGGTATAATATACAGTGTGATAAGTGTACCAGAAAAGCGAAAATATCGATAGAGAATTTCAAATTTTGCCAAACATTGAAATTCGAACAATATGAAAATATATTTTTTCTAACATATTGAGTTATAAATTGAGGCTCCTAAAATCAGCCGCCTCTCTTCCCCCCTCTGATGATCACTGCATACGTACTTCTTTATTTTTTCCAATATACGAAACACTTGTGAATTCCGAATATCTTTTTTAATGCTTTCTTTATTCAAAATTGCTTTTAATGATTTATTTTCACTCATTAGCTTTAAATTAACTTTTGCTAGTTATAATATAATCAATTTGTTTTCTCTCTCCCTCTCCTCCCTCTCTCTCTCTCTTCGTTAATTAAATAGAAATGTAAAATATAGTTTATTCGGACAATAATAACTTTAATAAATCCGAATGCGGTGATTTTAATCTATACTTATTAAAGTTAATAAATTCTTAAGGCGATTTTTGGGGGAAAAAAATTGAATTTAACAATTAAAAAATAAATCAATCAAAATCAAGTTTCAACTGCAATACTGTATTGTGATAATGGTAAAAAGAATGTTTCAAAATATAGGAAAGTATTAATGTTATTTCAAAGTAGAGTAAATTTTATTTAAACAGTGTTTGTTATCCAGTTAATTGGAGGATAAACTTTTATCATTTTAACTTTAATGATTTGATATTAAATTCGAATTAATGTAAATGTCGTGTGATGAAAGATAAACATAAAAATAACTTTTATTTTTATTCCATTTAGATCTTTTTAACAGATATTTAATATGAAACAATAAAAGCTTTCATTATCATCAATAAATTTCAATATGCAATGAATAATGATTTTGTTTTTTGACTATTTTTATCCTTAATAGTAAAAATTGAGTTAATGATTTTCTTGAAATTATATCCTTTGCCAATTTTCCTGGACTAGTTTTATAGTTGAAATTATTATTATTATATTGAAATAATTATATTTGAAATATCAATCTGCACCATGTTTCATCTATAATCTGATATAATTATTTAAAATTTATTATTATTATTATGAAAATAATTATTATTTTTCATCTTGGAATTGAAGTAAAAATAAGTAATTTTATCAAAAGAAAATTATAATTAAATCTTCTAATACAATTTTTAGATACAAATATGTTTTTCTGTTAATCATTATTTCGGAATTTTATATTGTTTGTTTATTATTAAATAATATAAATATGAAGTCCTTAAATAATTTATCAAAATTTGATTTTTAACTTCAAAAGCTGTCAAGTTTAATTTTTCTTCTGTAATAAGAAATTTTCTCCAGCATTTCATTTCTTTTTAATTATTTTTTATATTCAAAAATAGAGTTTAACTTAAATTTTTAATAAGGATTTAATCTTATACACCAGAAAATAATTATCATTTTTAATAAAAATTGAAATATAAATGGAATATATTTGAATTTAGTTGATTTGGATTAATAATCACCTTAATAATTTTTTTTATTGTAAGTAATAAATTAATTATTATAATTTATAACTTGATAATCAGTTTTTAAACTTTAATTCAGTCTTACACCTCAGTGATGTGAAAAATATTGAAAAATATGACAGAAGGAAAAAAAAATATTTAGTGATACTAAACTTTCCAGAAAGCAGTTTTCAATTAGATGTAATTAATATCTTCAAGATTCTAGTATATCTTGTAGATATAAATTATACGTAATTGAATCTTTCTCGATTTTTTCAGAGAAATCCGGAATTGTTACGTTATAAAATATACCGAAATTTTGTCATTTCCAAAATAAAATCGTGCTCGATTTATTAATTAATAATTTTATTTCTATCTGTCATTTTTTGTAATTATTATTTTCAAAGGAATAGCAATAGTAGTCAGCTACTTTTTTCAAAAAATATAGAAACAATTTTTGAACATTTTTCTCGCTAGAACGAGCAAAAAGTGATTAAATTTGTATTTAAAAAAGATATTCGTTGTATTACTTAGGAAATATTCGTTAAAATTAAATAACTTTATATCTCACAAATTTATTTAATGTTTCCTGATGCGTAAATGACGATTCTCCGTATTATACTTACGAAGTAATTCATGCATGTTTTAATTATTATTTGCTGCGTAAATTATATGCTACATAATTATTCGTTTCTAAACTTTGTAAGAAAAATGCAGTAATCCCTAAAAGAAGAATTTCTGTAAAAATTCATCAATGGTATAAATATTCTGTTTAAAAATTACCTTGTTAATTTTATTCACGGGTTTAGTTATAAATATTACTATCAAAATTTTGTTGTTGAAATTGTTTATCAATTTTTATTTATTTTTATATTAACTTTTCCGAAGATTTTTTTCATTATTAATATATGACATTCTTCTAACACATCTTGTAACTAACGTTCTCATCAATAAAAAAAAATACTATTTTTAAAAGAATTACTTGGAAGAATTTTTGATTAATACGTACGTTCTGATTTTTCTTTTGACATGTAAATTGATTATAGAAGATATACGAAGAAATTTAGAAACTGAAAGAAGATAAAGCGCTATACAGTAATTAAATTATGTTTTCTAGTTCTTTTGTGATTTAAATCAATATTTCCTTTATGATTTCGGAGAAAATCAAAACTCACTAGCTAAAATATGATGATATTTTGATAGTTTTCACCAAATTTAATGAAATATAAAGAAATTTATATTATGTTTATTTTATTTGTTAAAATAAGCATTCCTCTTTTCATTTTTAATATACAGTAATTCTATTTTATAACTCAAAGAGTTAAGAGTATTATATTCATTTTGTTGTAATTAATTTAGTAATTTATCATACTAAATAAATTTTATATAAATGAAATATTATTCAAAAAAATCTATAAAAATATTTAACTACTAATAATCAACAAAAATATAATCATTTTTATCCATTAATTTGAAGTAAAAAGTACTTCTTAATCATTTAAAACTCCTTGTTGAAGTTTTCACTTCCAGTACGTTGTGAAAATTTATGTTTTAACTCATAAATTTTTTACGAATCCATGCAAAACTGAAATTATTTACATACAATTTGCTTTAGAGGATTTTATTAAAAAAGTATCTTCATCATTCATATTTGAATGGTTTCTTTTCATTTTATTCTATACATTTTGAAACAGAAACATTGATAAAGAATATATTTTTATAAATGAAGTGTCATTCAACTTTCTCCGTACTTGAGTAAGTTTTTATCACGGCAAGAAATTGTGATAGAAATATTGAAGTGTCAGGTAACATTATATTTTTTTTTTTTTTTTTTACTGAATAGAAACATAAGTTAGTTTACAAAAAAATGGATGTATGAAATAAAATTGAAATATAACAGCATAGCCATGCAAGAAAGATAATGATAAAAGGCAAGTCTATCTAGAATTCTTAATAAAAATCAAGTTTTTATAATCATTACATATAAATATTTAAAAATATTTATTTTTAATTATAGGAATATTTCTCATTGTATGGCTTCATTCGGTGCAGAATTCATTATAGTGCGATTTATAATTTGCGCCTGAGAATTTAATTAAGGCGAAATGATTTATTATAATGCGATAATATGTTCATCATTACCTGATAATAGAAGACAATTTCCTAAAAATCATAAAAATTCTTATCTTAAAAATTTATGAATTTATGAGTAACATACTGTACTTTGTCTGGTAGACAATGGACTACAATAATGTCAGATCTGTTGTTTCTGGCATTTAATTATTATTTGTAATTTTTATAATATATAAATTTAAAAATTTTACTGTTATTTTAACTATAAAAATATTATATTAATTTAATAAATACATGCACACACATATTCTATATATATATATATAATGTACTATAATGTGTATACGTATATAAAAAGTATCTGAGATTCTGAACACACTTCAAGTAAAATTAACAATTCAACCTCATTGCCTAAAGACCTCTGTATCTTTAGTTCTGTATAAAGTATTTTTTCTTTAGTCTTAATTACTTTTTTTAAGTGAAAGAATTTCCTTTAGGAACGAATTGTCGTTTTTCTCATTGAATATCTTTCTCGGTCAGTAGGAATTCAATTGATGGGGTAATTTTTATGGAAAGCATTAGCCGAATTGTGTGAGATATTCCTGCAATATAAATCAATTAAGAATTTCTTAAATTTCAATTCATGAATTTATGTTACAATAAATCATTACAATTTTTTTGCTATTTTTTAATACAACTAGTTATATATAAATAAAACTTAATTAAAATTTTTCAACATTTTGAATTGCATATTATTACAATCTAGTCACTTTTGTATATTTCAATAATTTAAATTTTAAAGATTTTTTAAGAGAAATATTTCTCGAAAACGTCCTTTTAAAAATATAGTACAGTATAAAAATTTTTTCAATTTATAAATTATTCTTAATCAATAAAAGAGTATACAATATCAAAAATTTATGCGTATAATATCTTTATCAATAAATCTTAAAATTATAAAAATTTGCCTTTGGTTTCTAAGATTATATTCGTATCATAACTCTATCTTTTCTGTACTTTTAAACAATCATGACGATTATAAGACTATAAAAGATTTTTTTATGGTCGTTTGATCATCGATAGAAATGATCAAAAAAAATTATGACTAAGATTAAGATTACTACTATCTTTTTTATAAATGGTTTTTTCATAAATAGTTAATATAATGATTATAGTTTTTTTGAATATAGAAAAGTTTCGATGGAATAAAATAGCATAAATTCCCAAATGTAATTAAGATAATTTTTATAATTTAAATTATTTCTGACAGTTTACATATAGGCTAAATGAAGTTAAGTTTTTATTTTTCTTTATTAGAGATTCTATTCGAATCGAGCATCTTGAAATTATCTCGATTTAAAATAACGAAATTTCAATAAAATTGCAACAAAAATACAATTTGACATAAAAGATAGACTATACTATTAGAATTTAAAATTTTTTATCTTCATAAATGATACATATGTATATTTATTCCAAAGTTTATCTGCAGTTTGTTATTTCTTAAAATTAACAATTATTATTGAAATATATATACAATCAAACCCCAATAAAATGCCATAATCAGTTTTTTGGGACGATTTTGGCGGCTAATCGGGGTAAGCGGTTTATCGAAAACACGTGTAGTATAGAAATGAAAATAAACTCCTAATTTATTAAATTCAATAAAATACAGTACATTCATATTTAGCATTCAAAGTTAATATTTCTAAAAATTGTATACTTTACAGTATAGTATACGTACCGTATATGTACAGTACTATATAGAAAACATCTCCATCTGCTGTTCTGATCCTCTACTTTGAGTTTTTTGTAAAACACAATGTACACAGCTCACTGTACAGTATTCTTA
>WUQG02426159.1:0-14722 GCA_011317285.2 Androctonus mauritanicus | reverse complement strand
ATTTTCATAATGGCAGAAGCATGCGCGGTTGACTGTGCAGATGTTGATTTTATAATCATATTATTAATTGACAGTTAGATAACTGCGTCATAAGTCAACATAATCTTAAAAACAGAGTTTATTTAAATTAATTTATGTGCATTTTTTCATTCAAAATGGAAAATGTAACTTTTCAAAATTAGGCACAAACTTTTGCAATCACCCAATAGTTAATATTTATTAATTTCATAATATTTAATCATTATTGAATTTTTATAGTATGAATTAAAGCATTTTTCTGATGCAAAAAGAAACCTAAAGCATGGAAAACAAATGGAAATGGGCATGATATTTTCTCTTAACAATTTGTTAAGTAGAGCTGAGGGATGTCTATGTTAAACACCTTTCTCACTCTACTTGTTAAATATTAGTCTGAAAGACAACATAAAGTGGTGTCAGAAAAAAATAGAGGATTATTGGTTAATGGAGGATGCCATAATTCAGTAGAAAACAAATAAATGATACAGGAAAGTAAATTTATTTTAAATAAAAGGAAAAAATTAGTATTACTTAATGAAAAGGAATATGCTTTCTTTAAAACACTTTAATATTCATTAAAACCGAAAAATAATTTAAGATTTTATAAAATGAAAATGAAGAAAATTAAATTCTTTTGCTGAGTCAAAATTTGAATTTTTTTTATGGGATCATAGAAAGCATGATAAAAAGAATACCAAAAATTTCAACATGATACTTTAAAAAATAATGATGATATTGCAATTTATATAAATATGTAAATTTTCAAAAAATTTATGAATATTAATGTGTGTCAGAGAAATCAAATCAAAACTACAGGTTTTACGGATTAAGTGTCAACAACTGAACTGCAAATCAACATTATTCCTTTCAAAGTACATTCCTTGGGAAGCCACAAACCATCAGATATGTTGCTCCTATTCCTAGTAGCAGTACTGGAAGTCTTCAGATTAAAGTGTTTTCAACTGGTTTGTCATAAACTTTTGAATGTTATCCTTAGTTCCAAAATGATGACCTATGAACTTCAAGAAAAGAAAGAAGTCACGTGGACTCAGATCAGCAAGTATGGAGGCTGTGGAACCACTGGAATAATTTTTTGGTCAAAAATTCAATTATGGAGATGGTGTGTGACATGAAGTGGTGTTGTATGCAGCATCCAAAGTTTCATGATTCTAATGCAACTCACTAGTGATCATTCTGACTATCAAACCTCAATCAGTTCACAAGATCCATGACTTTGGTCACATTTTCATTTATCTTTAATATGCAAGGTTTTCCAGAATGAGGTTCATCTTTCACATCTTCTGGATCATCCAAAAATGCTTTATGCCACCTAAAACTCATGTCCTCAATAGAGCATGCTCTCCGTAAGCCCAATTTACTCTTTCATAAGTTTCTGTTGTTTTTTTAAAACTGATGCAAAATTTGATTATGCAATGCTGTACAAAATTTTGCTTTTCCATTTTTGTAACAGATCATTACTATACACACATAAATCACTGTCATATCAGAATATGCTATCAAGCTGAAACTTTTGCTAATGCTAATGCTATCAAGCTGAAACTTTTAATGGCACGAAGTAGAAAAGTACTTCTCAATTATTGTCAGAAATATGGCTACATGTAATTAGTTTTCAAGCAATGCATTCAGTCTTATTACTTTTCAGACATAATTTTGTATATTTTTAATTTATAATACTTTATATGATATATTTAATGGAAGTCTTCAGATTTTATATTTAAGTACACAGAATATTTTAAATTTGACACTATTTCATTAGCACAGAAAATTCTATCATTCATAAAAAAATTCTTTAAAATAATTTTCATGAATTTAGATTAAGTTGTAATTATTTTCTTATGCTACAATAGGATTTGTTAGAGAATAAAAAATTTATTCTAAAATAAATAAACTAACAGTTTTATCTGTTGTTTAGTTCACATGAAAACATATTATTACAGTTTTAAAAGTATGCAATAATTTTAAATACAAGTAATCCTTGACTTATGACAGAGTTTGGTTCAAAACCCCACTGTCATAATTCCGAAATGTCAAAATTTATTGATATCTCAATACTAATGTTTACTAGAACACTATACATTATCTTAATAAACAAAGATTAAAAAAAAGGATAAAAGATACACTAAGTTACTGCTTTCTACGGTAGACTAGTCGTAAACGTACAAGTAAATCAAAGCACTTTGAAGCAGTCCAAAACAGTTTCAAAAAACATTTATTAGTTGCTAAATTGGAGCTAATTTGACAACAACTTTAGCTAAATGAGCCTATGAGGACGACAGTAACATCAGATGGGAGGATTCCAAGATAATTAAACCAGTAAATTCTGTAGCAGATCTCACTTTAGCAGAAACCTTGCAAATATACAAGCGAAAAAAACAAGCGCTGATCGTCAATGATAAACAACTAGACTCTTTGGATAAACTGTGGAAATACCTCCTGAATGATTAGGGCCACAGCCCACACCAGTACCCGCAACCAATGTTGACTGCTGTTGTCATAGGACCTGCTAAGCAACTACTGTATAGAAAACCTTAATGATTGGCAATCTACATTGAATGTCTGATGAATTTTGCACAATGTCTTTTTGTCTTAACTGCCTAGTGGAGAAAGGACATATTATTATTTTATATATGTTTTTATGTAATTAGGTTATTTGTTTTGCATCCCACCTTGATGATTTGTGTATTGTAGTTTATATGTTTTCTCCTCAAAGCGTCACTGCTACCATTGTTCTTTTTAAATTATATTTTAATTTTAAGCTTAATGTTCTAGAATGCTTGAGTGAAAAATTTTTGTATTCTGTTCTATTATTCTTGTGCTGAAGATGGCATGTAAGCCAAAAGCACTCCAATTTAGCAACTAATAAAGGTTTTTTGAAACTGTTTTGGACTGCTTCAAAGTGCTTTGATTTACTCGTACGTTTACAACTAAAAAAAGGATAGTTTCGACATATCATTGGATCAGGGACTTGGAACCCACTGAATTGCATTGACCAATCACAGAATAAACCGATTACATCACCATTATAAATACAAGTCATTGTAAGTCAAAGAGTATCTATGTAATAATTAATTCTTTAATAAATCTTTTTTCTAATAAACAAAATAGTTATCATGAATTTAAAGTATCATAATTTCAAAATATAACAGTATTATCTTCAACATGTCATCATTAAATTACTGCTTAATGTTCAACAGAATAGAAAGTGGTGTAAAATCTAGAAAGAACACATATTGAATTTGATGTCAGAAGCTATAGATAGGAATTCTTCCATCTAACAAAACAGTAGCAATTTATATACAAGAAAATTATTTAAAACATACCAAAATTTAATTCTCATTCAAATTAATTTAGAAATGATAAAAAATTATAAATTTTACTTATGTGGTAGTTGTGTTTTAATTATTTTGATTGATATGTCAAAATATCAATCAAAATAATTAAAAAAACATTGGCATGTTTAATTAGAATAAATCTTTAGATAAATTTTTTAAATTTATAAAAATTAATAAAATTATTTTTAATAAAAAATAATTTTCCTCTATACTTAAGCTTTGAATTACATGATTCTGGTTTTGCATAGTTGAAAAAATGCTACAAGTTTTCATTTTACCCTGTACAGTTTCAGAGTTTAACACAATTTAAGAACAGCAAAAAGACAACAGAGTGAATTTATGATAGATGTCTGTATTTATTAAAAAGCTTATTAATCACCATGTAATAGTAATACCATGAATAACAAAATTCTTGGCTGTTGCTTCATAGTATTAGCAAACACCTCTATATCATAATAATATTCAATAATTATAAGACTTGATATGTAACATATACACATAATATATAAATAACAAAAAATAAACAATAATGTTAATATTTTAAATATAGTAAATTAATTTCCATTAATTTTACATGATATCTGGCAACATTTAATTCTACTCACTTGCAATTTCTTTACTGATTCTAAAGATGTTAGAAAATAATTTGAAAAAAAATTTTGAGGAAGAAGGAAGAGGAATTTAGCAGGTTCTGAATGAGATGACTTTCAATGAGAAAGAAGAAATTGTTTTTATATTAACAAAAGAATATATGGAGCAAACTATTGTTTACATAAATTTTGAAATATTTTACATCCTCATCCCTTTTCTACTGTGCCCATTTATTAACCTTATTTTTATGTATAAATACATTAAAATTTTAAAGTGTTAAATTCATTTTAAACAAATACATAAAATTATATAATTGAACATTACAAAACCTATAAAAATGTTTTTATACAATATTTTTGCAGAACCAATTTACTGTGTAAATTGAGGGTTAGATATATATTCAATATGAAGGAAATATAAATTTGCACATAAAATTACACAAATTATCTATGTTCAAGGACTCCATAATCTCACAATTCCCATGATCTATTATAATTTTACTTTGTTAACAGCTGTCTGATAATAATTGGACCAAGTCTTTTACATTAAAAAGGTATTTAGATGACTTCTTTTTCAAATTTCTTTCTTTCTCTGTTCATCTTTTGCCAATCCATTGTAATTTGTTTAGATCAATGTTTTTCTTCCTATTTTCATCACTGATTATAATCAGATATATCAAATTTACTTTGTGTACCATTAATTTTAAGACAATATTGAATTCCACTTTCACTAGAGCATTCAATATTGAATCAGGTGCTTGATATATACCAATAATATAAGTATTCATAATGTATATATTACATTTCTCAAAAAGTTTTTACAACTATATAATACTATTTAACTTTATAAAATAATAATTGCACATTACTCCAAATGTATAAATCTCTAAATATATTTTTTTATTTGTATATAAATTTAAAAAATGACAATATTTTGTTATTCTATTGGAAAATGCTAAATTTAACCAATGTAATGATTTAAATAAAATATATTGTTTTGTGTCTATTAGTTTTATTAAAATAATCATAATAAAAATCTACAATTAATGAATTTTTAATAAATAGAATTGAAAACATCATTACTAACTTCCAGAATACTGGATTTATTTCTACCAATAATTTAGCAGAATAGTTTTTGAGAATTATATAAATTTAAGAAAATATTTGATGAAAACATGAAAATTTTTAATTAGTAAATAAAACCATAATGATACAAGTTTACTGCCTTAAAAGACTAAAATTCAAATATCACCTGGCATTTAACAGCTCTGTATTCAAAATTGAATAGAAATAATGAGCTAAATAAGTAACATCTATCATAAACTATTGTATTATATATATATATATATATAATTATATGTATATAATTATATTTATATTAATGCTTTTGGAATGTTTTAATATCAATAGGTAAAATGGCAGCAATTTTCTGGTATTTAAGAACCAATTAAAAATTTTTATATTGGAATTAGTGGGAAATGAGTTTCTGATTTATGAATTTTCATTTAATGAACAGTGTTAAAGATAACAGGTATCAAGTACAGGTATCCTTTGCAAACTGAAGGATATCTGTATTTATCTTAATTTTTTTCCATCAAAACCTTAAATATTACAATATTAATAAATTTAAAAAAATTTTCAGAATTTCAAAAAGATAAATACATTTACTCTTCAATTCTGAAATGATTTTATGTTCTTGAACCAATTTCATTAGTTTATTTACCATAAAATAAAATTATTCATAACATTTGATGAAGAATCATTTTCAATGACTTCAGATGATTCAAATGAACTATATGAAACTATTGAAGATATGCTGAATATAAAAAGAAACATTATAGAAATGAAGAATAAATAGTTTTTATCTAGAATCTTGCTTCAGTGTTAATTTAAATTTTGAATATTTTTAATAGGAGAAAACATAACATTGTTTTATCTTTTTATTTTCAAAATATAAAATTTTATTTTATTAACAGTATATTAATAAATTCAATTGATTATTTTAATTAAATAAAATTTTTCTTAAGAAAAAACATGTAATTCTATTGAAATTAGTGGTAACAGTAATATGCAGATAACTAAAATATGTCTCAATTTGTTTGCTAATGTTTAAAATGTTCTGATAAACATTATAATTTTAAATATATAGAAATTTGGTTACTTAATCTTCAATAGAAAATGTTTTACAAGAGTAATTTTTCTATTAAATGAAAATAATTAAATATTAGTATATAATCACTACATAATTTTCTCAAAAAATATATAAAGTTTTTTATTATTTATTTATTTTTTAATAGGAAGAAATTATTTTATAAATTTCATATATTTTTTCTATATCTTTAAAAATTATAGTATTATTTATTTAATTTTTTAAAAGTTATTAAATTTGTTTTCATAGTTTGATTTATTCAAAGAAACAGAAAAACTAATAAGATACAAAAAATAAATTCAAGTCCATATATGGTATGATTTATTTAAAAAATTAAAATATTTTTTATTACAAATATATCATTCATTATTTATTTATGAAAAAAAAATCTAAATTTCTTAAAATTTAATATATGAATTTATACTTGTCTTTGATCAGACAGAAAATAACTTACCACAACAGCACTATCTTTAACAAACTGTTCTTTTATTGGATCACTAGGATAAGGACCACCAAGCATTCCCTATAAATGGAATTATGTATTTTAAACACAAAATTAAATGGACAGATTTCAAATTATTAGCATTATATCAATTTCAAAATACTTTATATAATTATGTAACTCTTTGAATAAATTTATTATTATTAATTAAAGAAATCAAATCTATTATTGTTTTGGATATGTAAATAAATATTAC
Source organism: Androctonus mauritanicus (assembly GCA_011317285.2). Taxonomy (NCBI): domain Eukaryota; kingdom Metazoa; phylum Arthropoda; class Arachnida; order Scorpiones; family Buthidae; genus Androctonus; species Androctonus mauritanicus. The sequence continues at coordinate 7,914 of WUQG02426159.1, read as the reverse complement.
ATTTTTATTTGAAAAAAATAATTTTTTATAAAAATTTTAAAACAACAATGTTTAATAACACAATATGAAATTTCCAATTTGTTGTATATATTAATAATTGCATATATATTTGATTAAAATAAAACATATTGAAGAATAATATATAATACTGTTATATTTTATTCAAAAGTAAAAAAAAAAGATAAAAAGATGAAAAGAGTAAGAAACTTTGTTAACACATGTAGCCATGAAGTTAACTTTCTGTCAAAATAATCAATGAGCAACGGCCTTTCAATCCCAACCAAATTCTTTTCTCCAAAAACACAAGACAGGGTTGCTATGGAGACAGAATCAATACTGCCTCCTCACCATGGTAACCCAATCAATTATAGCTCCACATTAAAGCATGGCATGATGGGTTAGAAAAGAGCGAATACAGAATATAAGGAAGTTTAAGACATTATATGTTCAACCTTTAACAAACAAATTATTTTACTTGTAACTGTTTTTATTTTTTTCTATTATCTGAGAGAAATAAATATAGATATATTTATTATTATCTTATCATTTTTTAAATTTAATAATTTAAAAATTTTTCTGAAAAATTTCATTAAATTCTTAATAAAATTTAAATAAAATATTACTTTAAAATTAAATACCTTATTATAAAGTGGTTTTCCATGTGAAGTAATCATTGTACATTGATCACAATCTAATGTAATAGTTGTGTTATGAAATGATTCTTTAGGATGTTTTAGATTAAATGAGAGATCCGTAACACCACCTTCAAATATACTTCTAAAATAACGTGGAATAAGTGTCCTACCAATTGCTATAAAAAGACAAAATGGTTGAGAATTAAAAAGTAAGTATATTTTATTATGCTTTATTTAAAATTAAAAATATATTTACTATATCTTTTTGGTCCATCTTCTAAACAGAATGTTAAAGTAAGTGTAGCATCATCTTCAAAAAATTCTGTTGCAAATGCATCCCACCACAGACTATCGCTATCCTATAATTATCAAAATAATTTTTCATTTATAAACACTAATATAATAATAATAATAATAATATTGAAAATCTTTATCAACTTATTTTTCATTTCTATATTTTAAATTTAATCTTATCCTTATAAACCAAAATTTCTATTTATCATAAATTTTTTTATTTTACATATTAGATGGAAAATTAATATATGTATATTTAATTGATTAAGTTTTGAAAAATACTAAAATTATAATAATATATTATTAAACTGTTAAAAAATTGAATAAGATACTTTTATAATAAAATTCTGTGTATTCAATAAATAATTTTTTTGATTTATATTAAATGCAAAATTGTATCAATGTATAGTTTTTATAATTTCATATGTTATTCTGAATTAAAATTAAATATTTACTCAATGTTAACAACAAAAAAACTTTGGCAAGCATTCATTAAAAATTATATCAAAATTATAAAAATTTTTAAGTATTCGTCTTAAAAAATTTAATCAAAATAGAATACTACATTTAAGCTGAGTTTATGAATTGATGCATATACAAACAATTTATAGATGAAACAATGTAAAATATATATATAAATTTATGCCATTTATAAATAAAATATATTTAAGAGATGACATTTTCTACATTTATAAAGCATAGATGTACAAAGATTTTATTTAATTCAATTTATAAAATAATTTGAATTACTTACTTAGCAATTTCCAAATATTAAAAAATATTTACTTGTACACTAAAAATTATTTTATTAGACAAATGATATATCTCAACAGTTGCTAGATCAATAATGATTATCTATTCAGAAATAAAATATTGATTAAAAAGTCCTTTCCATACCAGAGTTTACATATATAGTATATAAGTATATATTGTGTACTATATGAAAAAGACAAACTACTTAAAATTCTTTTTTGAATTTCAAATAATATAAATTATTTTTACTGAAAATCAAACTAAATTCAATGACATTGTTTTTATTATTTTATAATTAGTATTATTCAATAATATATATTCATATACTCATTACATAGAAAACTCTTTTCATCAAAATTTACTTAGTTAACTAAATTTTCATTAAAAAAATTTTTAAATAAGAGGCAAATTTTATGTTTTGGATTCATGTTTTAAATAGAACTAGATCATAAAATATATTAAACTTTGAACTAAAATATGGAAAAAGTAGTGTTTCAAAAATTAAATATTAACATGAAAAAATATATTTTATTTGACTACTACCCATAACTAATTTAATGTAATTGCCATATAAAAATTAAATATATGTGCCTATATTTATTCCATAACACAAAAAAAAAAACATTAAAAAATTTGATGACCAAAAAATTTTACCTTAAAAGAACAGACAATTCTTATTGATTAAAACTTACATTTAACCCTCACCTAACAACAAAAACAAGAAGAAAACAGAATATTTTGATTACATCTTGCTTCAACAAATAAAAAGAATTTTTTTAATCCAAATTTAATTTAAAGATACAAAAGAAACTCACATTTATGAATGAGATCGTTAAAGAACAAAATAAGTTGAAAACAGCTGGGTAAAACATATTTTGCCTTTAATTAAATGTATTTCGAATACTTCCCTATTTTTATCAATTTCAATTTTAATTATATAAATTATATTTTCCTGTGGATTATTTAGAAATTAACAAGAAATAATTTAATACTGTGATATTTCAATATCTTCAGCTAGAAACAGTATCTTTTACTCGTTTCATTCTAATTTAGCAGGTATATAACGAATTAACTTATAAACTTACCTCAGTTCTCTGTTGTAACCTCTTGTTCATTTCATATATCCTATAATCAGGTTGTCCAAAATAAGGTGTGTGTCTCCTGAAATAAGATGAGAAAGGTGATGAGTAGAAAGGGTCACCAGGATGACCACCAGGAACACCCGGACCGAACATTGGCTTCATCCGATCCTCACACTTTCTTCGGACCAAACCATCTTCTCATCAACAAAAGATAAACACAAATGATGATCTCACCGTAATAAGTACATTTCTTGTGTTAAAAAGAAACTTCATGAAATTTATAATTGAAAAAAAATAATGGCACATAAAAAAATAAGAAAGCGACACGTGCTCCCCCACCGGGCGAGAATCGAAAAATTAAATAAATAAAAAATAAAAAAAAACACTAAATAAATTTTCTTTGAATTGAGTATCCACAACTTTTTCAAAAAACAAAAAAATCGATTTAGTATAGTCACTTAATTATTTTGACGTATGTCGAAAGAAAAACACAAAACTTTCGAAATCGTAGTGAACGACGACGAACGCTGCGTTTCCGTTCTTAACTGTCGATGCAACGCGCAGGCGTTTTGACGTGCGACCTTGCTTAGCAACCGTTGGAAGGGGCTCATTGTCCGAAGCGGGGGTCGCGTAGTGACGAAGAGAGGAGGAGAAATGGGGAACTGTACCTCTACTTTTTGACGAGGCGTGTTATAGCTCTGTCGATATTTTCTTCTTTACTGAATTTTATTTAGTTTTCTATAATGTATTATTCTTATTCTAGATAAAAATTTTTATCATTAGATATATATATATATCCCCATAAATTGCATACTTGTAGTTTATATATTACTAAATACTTATCAGGATTAAATTTATTTCCATATACTGTGTGTGTATATATACAGTATATATATATTTCATGTTCATATTTACTATTAAAATTATATTTAAAAAATAATAATTAAATTTTTCCAAAATTGATTACTTCTATTTTATTTTTCAGCTACAATTTTTCGACTATGCTTGATAACTTTATACAAGATTGAAAAATTTTGATATCTATAAATATAAAAACACGTTAATGCCTAAAGATTGTTTTACACACAAACATGCTAGTACACAAATTAAGTTAGTTTAAACATGAAAAAAAAATATTTAACATGAATTAAAATATTTGTTATATATATGCATAATATAAAAATTATTTTAGCAAAACAATTATAAAAATATCAAATTTTTCTAGATATCAAAAAAAATTATTTTAAATAAAACTTAAAAATAGAGAAATCTTTAACATTAAAATTTAAAAATTTGATATTTTGTTTTAAATTAAACATTTAATTAAGTAAAAATTGATATCATAGTAAGAAACTGATATTTCAAATCATAAAAATTTTAAGTGATTTCTTTTATAATTTTATAGATGGAATCAAATTTTTGTTATTGAATTTTAATTATATTATAAATATACTGAATTTACATGATTTGAAAATATTTTACCTTTTTACACTACATCAGGTTTCTATTAGTTTAATATCAAAATTTAAAATTTAATAATTCACTTCCAAATCTTATAGGCATACTGAACCAATAGATTCTAATAATGTATTGTTTCTCCCTATAGAACTGCTTATTATATTTTATTTTATTGATTATTTTTCATAAAATGTTACACTTATTTATATTGTTATAATATATTCTACAGTGTATGGATGTTAGCAAAAGTGAAGAGTATAATAATAATAATAAATATATAATAGTAATATAATACTATACCATAAAAAATTATATAATAATAATAAATACAATATTTAATGAAAAAGCCATTAAAATTATATCATATTTTAATATAATATGAAAAAATTAAATAAGCAAAAATATATTATACAATATTATATATTATGGCAAAATTATTTTATAATTTTTGTAAAAGTAATTTTCATAGACCATGTATGTTATCTAGATTTATGTTGTATAAATTGAATTTATCAAAAGAAATGCAAGAGAATTTCTAAATATTATATTGCATTATTTAGTTTTGATAGTGATAATGACTATTGATTAATATATTATTTGTTATACAGTAGTTCTCCTACTTATATGATTAATTTATTCAGAAAATTTCTATGTAAATTGAAAATTGCACAAGTTCAACAATACTTAATTTGATATATACAAGCATGCATATTGATAAACTGAATGGCTAGATAAAATTAATGAATCTACTATGAGCATAGATATGAAAATTTAAGACCATAAGTGATATTTTTTAAAAAATAAATTGTTTAATAAAACTTTTATTCACATTTTATAGAAAACCTGTACAAATTAAAATACTTATGCAACTACATATTTCTGAAACCATTAAAAATTGTAAACCTAATATATATATAAAACATATTTTTAATACTTCAATAATCAAATTATTTTAAATTTGATATGGAGATCTTGAATCAAATTCATCAATTAATATAAATTTTTTCATTCAACCTTTATATGATCTGATAAAATTTTAATTTTCAAAAACTTTTGAAAATATTTGTAAAGTTGTCCTTTTATAATTAATAATTAATATACTATAGCAGTATTTCTCATTTGATGGTCAATACACTTCTAGGGGACACAGCTTTGTGGTTTATCTAAAAAGAGGGATCCACAGTTCAGCTAATTGGGAACCACTGTACTACAGAATATTCAAGTGAACTTTTATTAAATAAAATCTGACCTTTAATCTTTGGAAAAGATTCCTAACAAGATACTTTTAATAAATTACTTAAATTATTATACTGTATATATTATGTGATTCCTAAAATTCTATGAAATGAACTGTAGTTGAACACTTAAATTTTAAAGGCTAATAGAACTAACTTGTAAGACTAGAAGGAAATGTTTTTATCACATATTTTATTTTTTAATTATTTAGTCAGCATAATAGACATATATAGTTATAATGATATAAGTAACAAGATTACAGTATCAATAAAAATAAAAGTTGTTTTGATCGTAACAAGATTACATAAATTATTATAAAAAGAAAACACAAGTTGTCTTTTATGAAAAAATTTGATTAAAATAGCAAAAAAAATTATATGCTGAGATTGTATAAATACCAAAGGCAAAGATTGGATTGTAGATATTTTTATTGTTTTTGAGCATTTGAAATATAATAAGCTCCATTCTTGAAATTTACAGGAAAATTTTTTTTTCTTTCTCTTCTCCTTTTAAATTAAACTAGACAAACATTGTAAAGCATAATAGTCAAAGGGATTATTAGTAGGGAGAAGCAGTGGAGATGGGCAATGAATATTGGGAACCAAGATCAGAATGCTGAGCATAAACTTGCTGGAAAATATTATGTATGAATCTATGGGAATAACTGTTTTTAAGCCAAAAGCAACAAATGGAATCATACTTCATGTTTGGTTTTTATGCTACTAAATGTTTTTCTGCTATTGAGCTTAATGATAGTGATGTGTTTTTTGCTATGTTAATTATTGTAAAAAGCAGATAATACTTTATGCCCCTTATCTGAATAAAATATAAACAAACCATCATGCACTATGATTTAAGAACCATTAATGTATATTATAACACAAATTTGATTCAGCTAATAGTGAATTAGATGATAAAAACAATTCTTTATATTAGAAACTATTGAAATAAATTATTTCAGATATTCATTATAACTCCATTTCATTACAAAACTTGTTTAAGGTACAATTTTTTATTAATATATTTTGTAAAGATTAGCATTTAAAAATAGAAATTTTTATATAGTTTTTAATTATAAAAATCATTTCTCTTTTTCATATACAGTAAATTCCCACATAACACAGGATACGTTCCACATTATAAGAAACTATGTATTATTTATATTGTATTAATAGTTATTTATTTATTTATAAATCGAATACTAGTCTCAATTTTTTTGTCACGTTATATGAATTTGCATTATAGGGAAGCATGAAGCATGATATGAAAGTTTACTTTATTATTAATTATTTATTCATTAGTTAGTACTGAAATATATTATGTTTAAATAATTCTAACTGCATAAAATCAATAATTATGTGAACTGATAAAAAACAAATCTACTTTTTTCTAAAAAGATAAAATTTTTCAAAATTTTTTGGTATTCTCATTTTGTTTCAATAATAAATCATTAAAATCATTTTTATTCAGTTTATTAAAAGTTTATTGATATAAAATATTTCAATGAAAATATAAACTAAATTTATTTATTGAATTTAGAGTAAATGCCATAACTCATAAAATATTTTAAAATTTATTTATTTTTTTAAATTATTTCCACTAGTTAAAATAATAATATTTTTTGATACAACTTAAAAAAATCTATACAGTCTCTTTTGATTATTCAAGAAAATTTTATTATGCAATTGAAAATAATATATAAAATTTAATAATTTTTACAATGTTTTGGGTAAAATTGAGCATAATACTATATATTATGGTGAATTTTATCCAAATAATGAATGAACTATAGAAATGCTGAGGGATCTCAAGATAGAAAGCAAAAACAAAGGATTACAAATGAATTATGAGAAGATGAAGATAATATTCGATATAGAAGTAAAATCATAATCAGTGATGATAGAAAATCAGATAATTGAAAGGGTTGAAGATTATAAATACTTAGAACAAGTAATCACAATACAAGAAAAACAATGATTGAAATTCAACATAGGATGAAACTGGCATGGTGTGCATGCAGCCAATACAACAATTTCCTAAGGGACACCAATATCAGAAAGTTAAAGTAATTTCTACTGCTCTTCACAGTAATACAATTCAAAAAGTCCTAAACTTTTTAAATTGCTTTAAATACAAGACCGCCATGGTTGATAAATTGCTGAAAGAGTTAAAGTGCAAGAGAAGTAACACCCAGTCTATTGAAGCAAATGGTGACAATCACATGGGCAATGAACACAGTCAAGATAATATTGAGAGGTATGTTGTAATACCGGAAACTTTGAGGGACTTAAAAACTGCGAGGAGCTTAAAAAGAAAAACTAAAAGAAGAAGTGCATACAGGAGACCACCCATCCTGTTTAATCTGCTTAGGAACGAAAAAGAAGAAAGGGGGTGTAAAGAGATGTCAGGTGTGTATCAACCCCGTTCCAAAACCTGGATGAATGAGTAGATGAAGT
>WUQG02426148.1:0-14723 GCA_011317285.2 Androctonus mauritanicus | reverse complement strand
TCACACCTCCAAGCAACGGATTACATAAACGCGTGAATTTTTTGCTCTCTATGGGAGCTTCCACAATGAACGCGTGCGTGCGAGCGTCAAAATTTCGACGCGGCGGTGATGTTACCAACATCTTGAGGTTAGGTATTGACATTATTTATCTGAATTGACATTATGTAACGGGATTTTTTTTCTTCAAAAACTTCAAGAATTGTTTTTTTTGCAATAATTTTAGCCTACGAAGGATCGATTGAGTCTATATTTTTTTTTTAATTTCAAGACCAAACCTCAAAATGTTGGCAGCACTACCGTGCAGACGACGACGCGCAAAATTTTCGACGCACGCACGCACGCATCCATTGTGGAAGTTACCTATGTATAAGCATAGAGTGCGCAAGCGTAAGCGTATTGCGTTACCTAAGCTTGTTATGTACCCAGATTGCGGGTACATATGTTTTGCACATTGGCAAAACTGCAAACGAAAGAAACATAATCGAAATTCAAAAAATAAAAATTTGTTTCAGTTTAGTCAAACTGTTTGAAATAAAAGCCCATCCTAACTTTAATTGCACTTCTTCTTAGGAATTCTCTAGATAAATAAAAACGGGAAAATCCCAGTTTTAGTGACAAAACATTTAGAGAATTTATTGCACACACCTGGAAACTATAAAAAACTATCGAGCTCGGGCTCTGGCTCGCACGTGTGCCCTTATATCGATAATAATAAAAAAAAAAGAGAAACAAAGGGTCTTTGGGTCTTCAATGAGCTACCCTCGCGCCGGGCTTGAGATAACGATCTTGGAAGTTTTTGTTAGGTAAATTGTTTTATGTCAAAAAAGGGAAAACCCCGAAATTGTATCTTCATGCGCCCTTTCTTGTAAAATTAGATATCAGAAAAAATACGAGAAACACATTAATGTAATAAAGTAATTATAAGCGAGTTTTGTACAGATGCCTACATGTAATAGTCTCTTATGATTGGTTGAGTTTAAAAATTGAAGGAGGGTCCTTCCTTCCAAAAAATTATGTAAAATGTAAGAAAAAGGAGGAGCGGGGTTTTCCCGGAAGAGGAGCAGGCAGGAGCGTCGAGGAGAGGAGACACTTGGGTACGAGAGTTTGAACAGAGGAGTTCGGTGCACCGAGTTAATAAATTTAGAGTCTAAAACCAGAAAAAGTACAAGTCTTTGATTTCTTATTTAAAAAATCCCGCAACCACCACTCTTTCAGGTTGGCCAACAATCCTACAGTGTTACTGGGTCGTAACAATTTATGGTGTCAGAAGTGGGATTGCGTCAACGCGGGGAAAATTCCAGAGTTCAAAAGTTCAATGAAAATTCGTAAAATTTTGTTTCACAATTGGAGAGCAAAAAGCAGATCAATTACGTTACACGGGGACGATAAAATCCCTTTTTCGGCCTTCGCGAGGTTTTCACTTAATTCAGTGTATCGAAAAAGTGAAAAAGTTTTCCCTCGTGGCAAAAACAAATGCCGGATCGCGAAAAATATTTTGTTGCCAAAAAACATATTTTCCGAGTGTAACGGTCCAAAGTAACGTGAACCAAGCAGAAAAGTCAGCAACCAATTTTTGTGGAATTCGGAACTTTTCCGCGAGTGTACTTCAGTACTTAAGCGCATCATACGGTCCAGCCCAGCTTACTATATCTAGCCCATTGGAGACTTTCATCGTCGAATTCGGTCCAGCAAGCGTTATAGCCAGCCAGTTTGGTCTACGCCAGAAGGATTTTAAAAGACATTTTGTGTAAACGAAAAAAAAACGAAAAGAGGCAGTATATATAGATGATAAGATCAAGTATAAACATTAGTATTGGTCAGTCAAGTTTGTAAGTACAATTTAATTATTTTGCAAAAATCGGACAAAGTCCGTCGTAAGTATCGCTTTGTGCGTTTGTGTGTAAATTCATACATTTAATTAAATCGAGTATCTTAAATCATTTTGTAACCAAGATCGTATCTGATAAGCGTTTTTCTAAAAGGGGAGTCTAAATTCAAATTTGAACGATTTTCTTGCGTTTTTTTTAAGTCTCATTTTTAGCCTTTCGGTTATTATTTAATCGTTCAGATCGTTTTTTTTTTAATAACGGGAAATCTTTTCAATTTTTATTGTTGGTTGATAATTAAAAATTACTAGAGATTAATTTGAAAATTAATTTTTCGATCATTTAGATAAGTTTCAAAAAAAAAAAAAAAGAAAAGTAAAATTAGGTTTGAAACAGTTTTTTTGGTCAGTAAAAGAAAACCAGATCACCAAATCACTAAAACCCACGTACATTTCAAAAAATTTTTTTTTTTTCTAATTCATTCCAAACAGAACGTTGCGGCAAATTTTCTTCAAACATAGCCTATATAACTTAAATGTTTTGAAATTCCTTCGCCTCTCGAACCCCATTCAGGTGTGCAATTTCTTCTCTAAAATAATTGGCTAAGAATAAGTAGAAAAATTATACTAAGTTACTTATTATGAATTTATTATAATGAACTCGGGCGTCGTTCTGATATCACGGTTAAATAAGTAAATTTTATTCTTTTACCTCTCATCCGTTTTACGAGATACGTGATATATATATATATATATGTATATATATATATTCTTGCCAAAAATTTTGTGTTTTTTTTTGAACACTAATCCCGCTACCCTATTCCCCCGTATTTTCTCGAAAGTTTTTCTGCATTTTTCAGGCACGATTTTTTCTTTTTCCTCAATATTTTTTTCTTCTTTTATTTTTCACACTCGAATACGTCAATCGTCCTCGGAACGTTTTTATATAATAATAGACTAGTAGCAGTATATCGTTGTAAATAAAATTGCAATCCACAAAAAATTGTTTTACACCTACTCTGAGACAAAATCAATATCAAAGAAAAAAAAAGGAAGAGAAGTTGTTAACGTTTCAAAGTAAAAATCCAGTGATTTCGAATAACTTACATTGAAGCAACCAGTCAGATCAATTTTTATTCTTTTCTCTTATTATTCGTGGAACTTTAATAATTTTTTTTTTACCTGCAAAACCCATTTGTAATTAACAAAGAAATTTTAGTTTTTAATAATCTTTTAAGTTAGTCTACCCACATTTTACGCGATGAACACATGAACATGTGGTTTGCGAATTTTCAGCGTCAAAAGTTACATTTACTTATAGAAGGCCTAAAATTGTAAATCCAGATCAGGTACAACAATAGATGTAAGATTGTGTTCAAAGCCTTTTAATCACGCTTGATTATAGTTTTCCAAGCATTTTTCATTAAATTTTAAGTTTTCACCTTTTATTATTGCTTGGTGTGATCTTTTCCTTAAGCCAATTAAATGAGTAGTTTTAAAAAAAAAAAAAAAAAAAATATAACACAATTTCATCACATAACAAATAACGGGATACTTTGAAAAGAATAAAAATTTAGTTTCTAAAGTAGAGCATTATTATTTTATTAATTCCACGGGACAAATAGTTGAGGCCATATAATTTTTGTAACAGCTCTTTCTCTTAGTCCGTTCTTTTATACAGGGAAAATCTAAATTTATGTGTTCTATCGTTAGTTTTGATTCGATTTGTTTCATTTACTTTCTGAGGACTTCACCTTTCAAAACAAATATAAATAAAACGTTTTCCCCAACACCGATACGTATAAGCTAGAGAAACAGGAAGAGATACGTTCCTAGTTTAGAAAAATGGGCAACGGCATTGAACAAGCGAGCTCTCCCACTCTGTCAGGACGAGGTGGGGAAACTCCGAACTCAGGCCCACCGCCCTTAGATGGCCCACATCTACCATTAAACCTGTCTCAATTTAGGGGGCCAGTGGGACCCATAGGTGGAGTGAACGACGGGGCTTTACCAAACACATCAAACTCGTCTGGGGGGAATTTTCGACAAATAATTTCCCCTAACATCACCGCAAATATTCCGCGGAAAGCTGAGGGGCAAATTGTATCATCGAATATTTTGCCACCCGAGTCATTACAGGAAAATTTGCAAGCTCGAGGAGATGGTCATCCCTCTGCTTCGCAAGTTTTGGGAGGGGAGAATCAGCACGGGGTGGAGGAGGAAATAATGCTTCCAGGCGATCGGACATCTGCCCCAGCTGCTGTTCCTCCCTTACCAGTGGACCCCCGTCCTCGCGACGGATTACTTTCAGCACCACCACAGATGGTCGGAAATCCTCTTCAACACCGTGAAAGGATAGATCGACCACCACCACGCCCTCATTCTCAGTCGCCCCAAAACGGAGCGGAATTGGTCCAGGCACCTCTATTTCAACAAGACCCGGAAATACGAGCACCACAGACGCCCCAAGGTCCGCAAATCCCTTTGCAACAAAATTTTAATTTTCAGCAAACCCCACCACCCCAAATCCCGCAAAACCCCCCGCAACAAAATTTTATTTTCCAGCAACCCCTGCCACCCCAAAACCCACAGATCCCTCCACAAAATTTTAATTTTCAGCAAATTCCAAACCAGCAAAGTCCTTCGCAACAAAACTTTAACTTTCAGCAAGCACCTCCATCCCAAAACCCGCAGATCCCTCCACAACAAAATTCTAATTTTCAGGTGGAACCGTTGCCGCAAAATGTTCGCATACACCCACAGCAAGGTCCTGGTTTCCAAGCACCACGAGAACGTCCACGTCGAAACTTTGATTTTCAGGTTCCCCAACGGCCGCAAAATCTGCCAATACCTCCGTGCCGAAATATCAATTCCCAGCTGCCCCCGTCCCCATCAAATCAACAAGAACCCCCTCAGCAGAATAATTTAAATTTTCAGCCTCCACTTCAAAGATCAAGTGCCCAAGGAGCCGCCGAAAATGGGATACAAGGATTCCCTACATCACAAAACCAGCAACGGCTACATTCACCCCCTGCAAGCCAGCAGAGGTGTGGGCACCAAAACAATGGAAGTTTCCCAGTACAACATCAACATTTTCAGCAACATCCACCCGCATATATTTTACAACCAAATATCCCGACCCAAGGACTCCAAATAGCCCCTTACGGCCAAAACATGTTGCGAACACAGGCTCCCAACAACTTTATTAACCCATACCCCCGAACAATCTCAGACGAGGGACCTCAAGCCCAAGCCAACTGGGCATGTGTCCAGAGACATCAACAAGCTTCAGGAAGCCAGGCGAGCGGACCGGCTCAAGTAATCCAATCTTCTATACCCCAAGGGAGTAATGCAGTTTCCAGTCAATCTTACAACTCGGGCCTTGGTACTTATAACCAGGCTAACCCTGGAACTTATTACCCGAACAATGTAAACCACCCCCTCTATTGCCCAGGCTCCCGTCAGCCCCCACAAACCTGGTTTCCAGTTCCAAATCATGGATTAAGCCCCGCTCAGTGGCCTGATCCCAACTTTCGGCCTGGAATAAAATACCTAGATATAAGAACAGCACTTCAAATGATCCCTTCTTATGCTGGTAAAAACTCTTTGCCCGAATTTGAAAGATCTTGTGTTGCGGTAGAAAAACTGGTGGAACCCACTCAACGCCACATATTTTTCTTAGCAGTTCAAGCCAAGATCTCGGGAGATGCCCAAAAATTTATCCAAACACAAAATATCACAACTCTACACCAACTCTTTACAGAGTTAGGTAAATGCTTTGCGCCCCGTTCAAATTTAAGCCAGCTACAAGCTGAGATGGCCCGCTTAGCTCAACGCCCGGAGGAATCCGTAGACGAATATGGGCTCAGGGCCATTGATATACTGAACCAGTCAATTTCAACCATAAGAGCAACCAGCGAACCCGAACATATCCCAGCCCTGCTTCAAATCACAAATACAAACGCGGTATCATGTTTTATAAGGGGATTGAGGAACGAAATAGAAACTAGATTCTCTAACAAAAATCAACCTGACCTGACTTCAGCTATAACCACCGCTGCAGCCATCGAGTATGACTACAAGATTAAACAAAATCTTCTACCAGAGGGATCAAATGAAATTCCAGGCAGATCAGTAAAACGAGCTCACGCAGAAACCTGGGAGGAGGAATCGACGCAGCAAAAGAAACCAAAGAAGAAAAACGATCAACAACAAAACCAGAACTACAATAGGAAAAACTATGGACCAAATAGAGGACGCAACAACAATAACAACCCGGGCAACAATGGTCACAGCAACAACAGCAACGAATTCAACAGTCAAAATGGCTACAACAACGGCGGCTACAGCTACATCGGTTACAGCAACAATTATAATGAAAACAACGGTATTAATAGCTACAACAACAACGGCTACTCTAACCACAACAACAGCTACAACAACAACAACGGACCTAATAACTCCAACGGTGGCAGCCAGCAAATGCCAACAAAGGATGAAGAACTCAAAATGGTTTATGTTGCGATGGAAAACCAAAGAGGGCGCTACTTCAACAACCCGGATCGGGGTCGCGCCCAGCAAATGAAGAACGGTGGTCAAAGCCAACAATACATCCGTCATCAGGGCACTCGCCCAAACTATACCCCCAATAATCAAACTTTCAACGGGAACTGTTATGGGTGTAACAAATGGGGTCACAGTCAGAGACAATGCCCTGACCGTGACAAGGATGAGTGTCGAACTCTTGCTAACATTCAGGAGTACGCGAAGAAAAACCCAGACTTTATCAAGTCTTTAAACGCGGACGGGTCCACTTAAAAGACCCAGTGGACTCAACTAAATCAGGGCAACCTCCACCGACCAAATTGGTTTACAAAACTGGTCAGTTCAAAAATTCCAAATGCCCTGTCGTCGTTCTACAAAGTGACGATCTTCAGGCAAAGTGTCCTAGATTTTTAGTTGACTCAGGATCGGAGGTAAACCTGATCAAAGAAAATGTGTTGAATAAAGACCTTGAAATTAACACCAACGAAATCTACAGTCTTAATGGAATCACGAGTCAGTCCATTCTCACCAAAGGCAGTACAAAATTGCACTTTGGCGAAATATCAGGTTCTTTTAACGTGGTCGACGCGACTTTCCCAATCTATTGGGATGGGATCGTGGGGATGGACTTTCTGAGGCAACATAAGGCCACCCTATGCTTCGATGAGGACAAACTCTATTTAAAAAAGAGCAATTCATTTTTTTTTAACGAAAACTACACAATTGATTTGCCTCCAAGAACGGGAAAGAAAGTCCAACTTAAGGTCATCAACCCCAACCTCAAGGAGGGCTACGTGATGCGCATCCCGGCTGGACCGGGAGTTTTTTCGGCGAATGTATAGCATCATGCACAAATGGATATGCTGAAGTCATAGCTTATAATTGCACAACAGAAAGAATCAGACTGGTAATGCCACCAATTCGTTTAGAACATATAAATATCCCCGAGAATCAAACCCCGACCCAAGCCCAGGTGAACCACATAGGTTTGAGCCCCAATAGAAGCCCGACCCTAACCAAACAACAGGATAAACCCGAAATCCCAACCAAGCAAGAAGAAGAGGCCAGAATGGCAGAAGAGGCAGACAGGGTGAAGAAAATCTTGGAATTGATGGACACCAAAGATCTGAATGATGAAGAGAAAAAGAGCCTCAGGAAACTAATTGAATTATTCCCATACCAGTTCTACATCCCTGGTGATAAGTTAGGTGAGACTAACAAAGCTACTCACAATATTAAACTCTCGGATGATACCCCAATAAACCTTCGGCAATATCGCCAACCCCCCCATCTCCGAGAAGAAGCCCAAAAACACATTGACGATATGTTGCAACAGGGCATTATCGAACATTCAGAATCCCCGTACAACTTCCCAGTCCTTATTGTCCCAAAACCCCCTGGTCCGAATGGTGAAAAAAGATGGCGTTTTTGTATTGATTTTCGGAAACTCAACGAGCGGACAACAGTCGACGCTTTCCCCCTCCCTCTTATATCAGATATTCTGGATCAAGTCGGAAACGCCGCTTACTTTACTACACTCGATATGCGGTTGGGTTTCATGCAGGTCCCTATAGCCGAAGAAGATCGTCATAAAACGGCCTTCTCGTCTACTACCGGGCACTATCAGTTCCGTAAAATGCCGTTTGGATTATCTAATGCCCCCCTACTTTTCAAAGATTGATGAATAACATCCTTACGGGTCTGAATGGCGTAACTTTAGCAGTTTTTATAGACGATATAATAGTCTACGCATCCTCACTCGAAGAACATTTCAACCGTATGGTAGATTTGTTGCAGAGACTAAAGGATGCTAATCTAACTCTTTCACCAGAAAAGTGCAAATTAATGCGTAAGGAAGTCACTTACCTTGGCCATAGAATTTCATCTGAAGGCGTCAGCCCATGCCCATCTAAACTCAAAGCGGTAGCAGATTTTCCACAGCCAAAAACTAAGAAAAACGTCAAACAAGCCCTAGGACTTTTCTCGTACTACAGAAAATTCATTCCAAACTTCGCAAAGATCGCAAAGCCCCTCACAAATCTGCTGAAAGACCACGTAAAGTTCGCATGGGGCCCTCAGCAGCAAGATGCATTCCAAACGCTAAAAAATAAATTATGCTCCGCTCCTATTTTACAATACCCGGATTTCTCAAAACCCTTCGTGGTCACGTGTGACGCCAGCTCAGAGGCAATCGGAGCTATTTTAAGTCAAGGAAAAATTGGTTCCGACTTGCCTATAGCCTATGCGTCGAGAGCTTTGAAAGAGGCTGAAATAAACTACACCACAACCGAAAAAGAGCTACTGGCTTTTGTCTGGGCAACTGAAGTCTTTAGACAGTATCTTTACGGCCGTACTTTCACGTTCATCACCGACCATAAAAGTCTTCTGTGGCTTAACAGCGTGAAAGACCCCGTTTCACGTGTGATGAGGTGGAAAATAAAACTTTCCGAGTTCAATTACGATATCATCCACAAAAACGGAAAAAATAATTGTAACGCGGATGCGCTTAGCCGGAATGTCCCCATAATGACCATATGCAGTGACCCTCAAAATGGTGGTACAGGAAGCCAGGTACAGGAAAATTCAGGAAATGAGTCAGGTTCAGGAAATGCAATAGGTACAGGAGATATAGAACAGTTGTTGGAAAACTTGTTTATCTCCAACGAATTTGAGGCGGGGGCAACAGGAGTCCTCCACCTCAATGCCGTTGATAATCAAGTCGACTGGGAAAAACGACCTAAAGGGTTGAGAGCTCCAACACCAGGTCACCAGGTCACCTCGAAAGAGGCACCTACAAGTTCCGCAAGGTACCCCACATCTGAAGCGATGGAAGTCGACTCCGACGTTTCAGGGGGTGAAAAAACGATTCACTTCATGTCCCAGGGCACTTCAGGTGTGGCTCTGGACTTGTCAAAAAAATTTAACCCTACCCCTACCGTGTCAGGATCGGCCATGGATTTACCCTTTTCAGGTACAGGTTTTAAAAAGGCAGTTCAGGATGCTGGCCTTGAGAACATTGAACCTTGCGAGAACTTTTTACAAGAGAGTCACCTGCCCGCGAAATGGGAAACAGAAATACGGGAGTTAGGAGACCTTGCCGACGAATTTTTTGAATTTGGGAACACAATTTATTACCCATTCCGCCCCAAAGAACACAAATCCCGCCCCAAAAACAAAGACCTGTATTTAGTGCGAAGAAACTTTGAATTTTCAAGCGATCAGCTACTGATGCAAAAGGACAACATCGCCCATTTCATGAGTACCGACTGCGAAATATCAACAACCCTAGCCAAAACCTTAGCAGAACTTAATTACCAAGATTTTGCAGCAATGTAAAATCCAAGAACCAGATTTAGGTTCAGTCATAGTAATCCCCAGAGATAACGGTACATACATAATCAACGTCTTCGTTAAAGAACATCATGAAGATAAAATCCGCTCCCAAAACGTCGCCAACGCTATCAACATGCTCGGTGGAACAATTGAATCATTGGGTTTAACATCAATCAGGATAGCGAAGTTTGGAGACTTCCTGAGTGAGGCTCGTGGGTTGGTTGCAGAACAAGAACTCAGAAAAATGTCTACAGAAAAGAACGTAAAAGTCACCATATGCACCGGTGAGGTCACCATCCCGAGCGATGACCAAATCCTGGGTATTCTCATAGAGGCGCACGACTCTACTACTGAAGGGCATGGAGGAGTCGGTCGCACGTACCACAGGATTCGACAAAAACATTTTTGGCCCAAGATGAAGACGGACATCACAGACTACGTACTCAACTGCGATCAGTGCCAAAAACGCAAGTTGTGCAGACTCAAAACTCGAGAACCGATGAAAATTACAACAACACCCAACTCGGTCTTCGAGCTGGTTGAATACGATATCGTAGGCCCCCTCCCCACTTCAGACAAAGGAAATAAATATATCCTAACCATGATGTGCAATCTCTCAAAGTACGGAGTGGCAATTCCGTTGGAGGATATCACAGCGGAATCTGTCGCTACGGCAGTAGCCGAAAAATTCATCTGCATATACGGTGCCCCTTTTGCCCTCAAGTCAGATCAAGGTTCCAATTTTATGTCAAAATTGATACAGAAATTTGCAAAGTTGTTCAAAATCCATCAGTACAATAGCACAAGTTTTCACCCTGAGACTTGCGGTTCGTTAGAACGAAGTCACGCCGCACTAGTTGCTTACCTCAGAACGTTTTCTGATAGAACAGACTGGTGCTCTTGGCTACCTGCCGCGCTTTTCTCATATAATACAACAGTCCACTCCGTTCATCAAATGACACCTTTCGAATTAGTATTTGGGCATAGAGCCAACATCCCCTCGGAATTTGAAGTAGGAGCAGTCCGCAAGACGTACAACGAAGTAGTCGATGAGCTAGCCAACCGACTGAGAGACACTCAATCTCTCGCTCATGATAGAATCATTGCTGCCAAAGAGAAATCGAAAATTTGGTATGATAAAAAATGTCATCCGGTAGATTTCAAAGTTGGAGACGAGGTTTTCATCCTAAAAGAGCCCAGAATTGGTAAATTCGACGATTATTATACGGGTCGCTTCAAAATTGCGGAAATACACGATAACATAAACGCCGTGGTTGACCTGGGAAATGGTAAAACAAAAAGGGTACATCTTAACAAATTAAAACGTGCCTTTCACAGGTACGATTGATTAAATTTGTTTTCCCAAATTTAATCTTGAGTGGAAGGGAGGGGAGAGCACGTTTTAATTCATACGGAATCCTTTTGTCAGGCAGAAATGTTAGATTTGCATTAGTAACTTTTCTAAAATCAAAAAACCCACTAAACAAATTTTTATTTTTAATTTTTTTCTTCTCCTTTTTTCTTAAAATCTTTATGTCACAACCAAAAAATCATCATAATCAGTCGTAACTGAGAATTAGTAAAATAAAGGGCCAACAATTAAATTTTAAAAACAGACATGAGAAAATGAAATAGAAATAAAAGTAAGCCAATAGCCAAACGGAAAAACTTTTACAGAAACTTGCTTATAGTTTAGATTCCAATTAATTTGGCCTGCGACAATGGTTCTTATTGAATTGAAACGTGATCTTATTTGTTGCGTGAGTCTTAATTTTAAGTATGTTGACTCTTGCCTAGTGCATGAATTCTTAGTTTGAGTAAATTATATTTTGTCTGAATTCCAAAACATGTCTTGACTATGTATTTTAAATAATATATACAATTATACATCAATGACATGTATTTGGAATTAGTTTTGCACTTAAGCTTACCTGCCCATTCTTAAGTGTAAAACGTGTCGAGATATGGATCTCCCCACGTTTTATATAAGGAAGGGAGTGTTATGTACCCAGATTCTGGGTACATATGTTTTGCACATTGGCAAAACTGCAAACGAAAGAAACATAATCGAAATTCAAAAAATAAAAATTCGTTTCAGTTTCGTCAAATCGTTTGAAATAAAAACCCATTCTAACTTTAATTGTACTTCTTCCTAGGAAACCTCTAGATAAATAAAAACGGGAAAATCCCAGTTTTAATGACAAACATTTAGAGAATTTATTGCACACACCTGGAAACTATGAAAAAACTATCGAGCTCGGGCTCGCACGTGTACCCTTATATCAATGATAATAAAATAAAGAGAAACAAAGGATTTTTGGGTCTTCAATGAGCTACCCTCGCGCCGGGCTTGAGATAACGATCTTGGAAGTTTTTGTTAGGTAAATTGTTTATGTCAAAAATGGAAAACCCCGAAATTGTATCTTTATGCGCCCTTTCTTGTAAAATTAGTTATCAGAAAAAATACGAGAAACACATTAATGTAATAAAGTAATTATAAGCGAGTTTTGTACAGATGCCTACATGTAATAGTCTCTTATGATTGGTTGAGTTTAAAAATTGAAGGAGGGTCCTTCCTTCCAAAAAATTATGTAAAATGTAAGAAAAAGGAGGAGCGGGGTTTTCCCGGAAGAGGAGCAGGCAGGAGCGTCGAGGAGAGGAGACACTTGGGTACGAGAGTTTGAACAGAGGAGTTCGGTGCACCGAGTTAATAAATTTAGAGTCTAAAACCAGAAAAAGTACAAGTCTTTGATTTCTTATTTAAAAAATCCCGCAACCACCACTCTTTCAGGTTGGCCAACAATCCTACAGTGTTACTGGGTCGTAACATTTCAAGTTCAAAAAGTACAGATGGTGGATTTGGTGTAGAGAACTGCCTGGAAAGCAGAAATCAGAATGTTTGTTGTGAAAGTTTTCACATTTTCACTATAGGTGCGGTGAGTCAAGCAAAGCTGCAATAAAATTGTAACAATGAATCAAAATTTGCTTACAAATCTTTTTTTAATTGAAGGGTTGTGTTTTTTGTGTCAAGGAATGCGGTGTCATGCATAAAATAAATGTCTTGATGGTGTTATTGATTTCTTGAACATTTAATTGAAGTTTTTCAATGACAAATGCAGTATATATTTTCAAACCTTTGCAATAAGACTGCACTTTAGTCAATAATTCATAATAAAATGAATAACGTAGCCAGCAAATTCAGAGTTTTTCAACTCCTGCTTTACAAAAATTTCCTCGTCAGAAAAAAACAATGGAAGTTGATTTTGTTCGTCGAGTTCCTGATACCATTGTTGCTCTTCATGCTGATTCAGTCAGGCAGGGACTTGTCCTCCGAACCACCCCAAAAGATTGACCATGACACTTACAATGAGTTAATGCCCGTGATGCAAAAAGGCAGACTAAATCAGCAAGATTTAAGTGTTGACTTCAACATGAAAATTTATTACTCCCCTAACAATGCGTATGTGTCATCTCTCATGGAAAAAGTTAGAAGTTGCTTGAAACTGACTTATGACAGTAAGTTCCACTCTCAAACATTTCATAAAACTTTACAAATTAATAAAATAAAAAAACTTGGTCCTCTTGTAAATTTGAAAAAACTATATATAAAACTTATTTTTCGAATTTTAGAAGAGTTTCCAAAAAGCTGACTTATAGTTTTCATAATTTTATTACATAGTAAGGATCTTAACTGAAAATAACATGTTCTGTTTAATTTCAGAATTTAAGGCATTTCCATCTGAAGAGTCCTTAGTAAAAGATTATTCAATGGAACAATCAAAGTCAAGTGGTCTAGGTTCGATCAATATTATTGGGATCATATTTGAAGAGAATATTAGTTCTATGTCCAAGATATTTGAGTATAAAGTTCGAGCACAGTATATCGTAGGTGGGCAACTATACATAAAAGATACAATAGAGGAAAGGCGAGTTGGTTTTGATGCCTTTGCTCAGAGAGTTCCTTTTATACAATTGCAATTGTGTGTGGATAATTCTATAATACAAACAACTACCAACTCTACTCTGAAAACAGATGTAAGTAACTTTACAAAATTTGAATACTTTTGATGTTTTCAAAGGTTTGATGGGTATTTCAAACTTTATTTTCGCCAGTCTTATTTAAATTTTCTTACTATCAGCCTTATTCTCAGTTTTCTCACCAAAGTGTCAGTAAAGATATTGAGATTTCATATGCAAATTTTAATTGAGCAAAAAATGTATGTGAAAAAATTTTAAACAACTTCTCTAGAATCAGAAAGAAAGTAGATCCTTTTGAATCTTCAAGTAAATTTTCTCTTGATTTTGATAAGATTCACTGTAAATTAAAACTCAAATTCAATCAAATCTAGATTTTAAATTGATTGCAAGTATATAGGACTCAAATACCATAGAAAATTTAAAGTCTTGGGAGGATATAAACGTCTTTCAGTAGTTTCCGGTAGCTGATATCAAAATTTTCTGCAAAACCTATGACGAATATAAAAACGGCGTATAATGCTAAGATTCCAGCCACACGATATACAAGCGATTTCGGAGCTCGGAAGATATCGGAAAAATTCCGGTTCTTACTTAGGTATTCCATAGGTTTTCTTTTAATTTTAGAGGGTCAAAATTTGTGTAAGAGTTATGCATGAGCCTCCACTGTAACATAGGTGAAAGCTCATGCATCACCTTTTTACAAATTGTAACTCTCTGAAGTAAAAATAAAAACCACCAGAAACTACCGGAATAAGCATAAACCGGAACTTTTCCAGTACTTTCGGGTAGTCTTGTTACGCGTTTCTGAGCCCCGAAATCGCTTATGGCATATTGTATGGCTGAAATACTAGCATTCTACGTCATTTTTGGATTTATTATAGGTTGAGCAGAAAATTTTCATGCCAATTACCGGAAGACGTTTCCAGGGTGCCTCCATATTTTTGGAGAAAATGATCGTAAATTTATTCGATTGGCTCAAACTTGAGAATTGAAGATATTATTCACTATGTTTTTATATCTGAAATTTTTTTTTTTTTGTAAG
>WUQG02426137.1:0-14724 GCA_011317285.2 Androctonus mauritanicus | reverse complement strand
TCTGATGGCATCTTATACAAGAGATTCTTTCCAGTTCAAGAACTGCCACGCCTTTCTATGTGAAAAAGGAACCCATCTTTAACCGTCTTTAATCAATTTTGGATATCATTATTATTAAAAAAATAAAAAAGTTTTTTAATCAATTTTTTTTATACATAAACAATTATATGAATCTTCCAAAAAGTTTACAACATACCAAGAATACAAATTAAGAAAAAAAAAACAATTCCAAATCGAGTTCTATCACTTTTTAGTGATAGTCCCATAATCTATAGGACCATCAGTTTTATTGAGTAAGCTATATACAAAGTCCTACAGGGATAATAAAATGCTAACCTCCATTTTTGAAGTTACTTATAAAATCTATTGATAGAGACACTTAACTATCGTTCTAACATTGATACATTTCAGAAAAGAAGTTTAGGTTCCTTCCATTTTGTTCGAGAATATTGCTTTTTCTTCCTTTCACAATAGTTCTTTTCTTCGAAGATTCTTAAATTTCTAAACAACTGTTATCATTCTATCCATCTAAATCCCATACATAATATTATAATTCTAAACTCATCTGTATATTTATTTTTTTTTCTTATTTAGATCTATAAAATTTATATTTAAAAAAAATGCATTACTTTAAAATGTAGTCTTTTTTCGAATTTATAAAAGGATTTTAGATAATTTGAATTGAACGAAATAAATAAATAAATTTATTGTCGAAAAACATTTAAATAAATATTTTTATATTTTCAATATTATAATTTATAAAAATCCCATAACGTAAATCTGTTCTCTAAACCAAGAAAAGGAAAAAAATAAAAAAAAAATAATGTATACATTCGGTGGACTAATCTTTTTTAGATCCATTATTGTAATTTGTTTCGGAATCGGGGACACGAAGAAGATTATTTCTAAGGGGAATTAATTAAATTTTCCTAAAAGTTCTACTTTGGTCGAATTTTAGGAATTGTCTTTATTCTTTCCATTAAAGAATGCTCAACCGCAAAACTTCAATTATTTTTATTGTAAAATCACTCAAACAATATATATATATATATATATATATATATATATATATGTAAAAGTAAAAAAATAAATCCGTAAAAATATTTGTCGAGAAAAATGTGCAGTATGTCGAACAAATATTTTTTTTCCTCCGTTTAATCGCTATTTTTAATCGCTTTTAATAATTGTTTTTAGCGTGAAATTAGATAAACTATTGGCTACTACTTACAAACAGCGTTAATTTAACTAATTAATAGCGTTAAAAATATCAAATTGTGACTAAACGCGTGACATTATAAAAGCAATTAAACGAATAATTATCATAATCCTCATTCGATTTTTTTTTTTGTTTTTTTGTTCGCTTCCCTTCTGTAACCATTTATTCTTTACAAAACCTTAAATTAAGAAAAAAGTTCTCGGCTAAACATTGATAGTTATTCAAGAAAAGACCATTAAGAGAATGGACTTTTCTGGATATGCTTTTTTTTTAACTTTTTTCTTCTTTTTATTTCCTTTTCATTTTGAATAATAGGTTATTTTTCTCTTAGTGGTTCGTTTTAGAATCAATTCTAGTGAAGAAGACAAAGAAGAATAATTTAATGAATATATATACGCACTACATATATAGTACAATCAAATTAATGTTTTCATGAATTAGAAACAATGCTCTTTCTTTCACTCGACATCTTTGATTTTTGACTCGTTTTGCATCTTTTATTGTTGCGATTTTTTTTTATACGTGTGTTGTCGTAACATTTTTACTAGAAAAGTAAAATACTTTTCTATTCAAATTCGTTCCTAAATACTCTAGATACACGCAAAGCTCTCAACCTTGGCCTGGATCGATGGGAATTAAGTCTATCCGAAGCTGAAACTTTAATTCTGGTTGAGCATGATTAGCCGCTCCTTTAATAATGAAACTTATTATACAGCATTAGAGATTTGTACACTGGAAAAAAAAATAAATTTATCGTTGACGTTTTTCCATCATTTGCGTATATAGAAATCGTTGTAGAATTTCTGTTGATTTTTACGGAGATTAAAAACCACTTTGAGCACGGCATTATAGGTCTACTACTATTACTCCTCTCTAGAGAATACATAGAAAATGTAAAATTTCCGATCGATCTTTTATATATATATATTTTTTTCTCTCTTTCTTTTTTTTTTCATTTTTTGACGTTCTTATCGATAATTTGCGTGTAAAAATTGTGCGTTTCGTCCCAAATAAACTCCTCTATGCCATCATCAAAAATGTTTTTCCCCTCCCCGGTTAGAAAATCCATTCACGTTGCTTCCAACTAAAACAGTACCCGGTGCTGTAGGTGAACGTTTTCGATGCTGTCTCCAGGCAACGGTTACCATAGTAACAAGGTGTAGAGTCTATCAATCCGAAGGGAAGTATGGAAGCAATAGTAGGAGGCGATTCTTCCAAGGCATGTACACAAAATCGTTTTCCAGAAATTTCATTTTAAATCTACCGATAGAGAACGACCTAAAAAAAGGTCCGAAGAAGGACAAACTGGCACGAATTATTGTCTCCTATTTGTTTATAGTCGAATATCTGCGTCGATGTAACCGATTAGTTTCCTTTGTTAAAAACTCCCGTTGTGATGAAAGTTACGTCAGCAATGATATCAAGTTAACGCGATCTCAACCGACAGATGGCGCTGCAATAATAATAATAATAATAATTATTATTATTATTATTATTGTTCAGGAAAAAATGAACAAAATTTCGAAAAAATAATAAAATTTTCGATTAAAACAATAAAAACGAGAGAAAAAATAAAAAATATGTATGCGAGAAGTTCTTAAAAATTATTAAGAATTACGCGTAATAAAAACGTTCAAAATATTTTATTACTTATTAAATTAATAAGTATATGTATAGTCTCCGTTAAATGAAAAACGTTAAACAAGTTGGTTCCTTATAGAAACGTTAACACTGACTTGTGAATAGTTTATTCTGATCAATGTTAAAGTTTGTGCGAAAGTAAAAGCATCAAAGGGAATCTGTACTTTTCATAAATTCTTATAAGTAGTAGATTATACGAGACGTTCATACTAATAAATTATCCGATTACCGAAATTGCATCTTCGGAGAGAAATGGTTTGTCTCCATTCTTCGCATAAGACACATAAACAAATTCAAAAGTAAATAAATACAAGAAGAACGTACTGGAGAGAGAGAGTTGCATGTTTTCTATCCATCTCGGCTACCAACATCCACTTTAAATCTCCTAGCCAAATACCACAAGGGGAGGAAGAGCTGTAAGTGGAAAACCCTGTCCTCTCAGATGGATGTCGTCAGTCTCAGGTAGACTATATGTTAATTATCGGTCTGCAAAGTGGCAGCTTCGTGTTCTTTCCATCCCCCAGTGCAGTACTGAAAACTTTATCAAACTTCATTACGGATACAGGGATGTTATCGGGAAAACTTTATATTGTAAGATGTGTCGTAGAATCCCAACGAGACTGCAGTCTTTACTCTTGTCTGTTTGCTTGATCTAGCTTGTATGTTAGATGCAAGATGATGTACACTATTTACAAACTTAAACATCTATTTAAAGTTAAAGAACCACTGCATATGCATAAATCTTTAATGATCAAATATATTATTAGCTAAACATCCATATAATAAACATGTGTGTATATGTCATTTTTTGCAGTCGAACCAATAAACCGATTTCTAAAAACATGTTATCATTGAAAATATCTAACCCTCAAATTTACGTAATAGCCAAAATTTTCTATTGCTAATAATGATAATTAAATTTACTTGTTAGAAAAAAATAATTAATTAAATTGTAATTCCTCTAAAAAGACTAAATTCGCAGAGGACGCTGCGATCTAAAAATGGCTGTCACTAAACGAAACATAAAATTCGAGGTGATTTTTTTTTGCATTCGTATATTACTATTAATCAACTGATAATATCGATTTAAATAAATTTTTCACAGATAAAATTGAATAAAAATATTTTCTATTCAAAAAATTGCAATTTAGATCTAATTTTTTCGGAGTTATTTACGTGTTATTAAAAAAATTTTATGTCGACTCGCCGATAAGCGAGATGATGTCGATTGTGGCGGATAAATCCAGATGATAATTTTGTAACAGTGTCTCTCTACCAATCAAATATCAGTTTATGGGCCAAAAGGGAAATATATCAAGGGATTGTTTTCTATCGATAATTTTAAGATGATGCTATTAATAATGATGTGGGAAGTATATACGCCAAAGGCAGAGGGCGGAACCGCAAATCAACCATTCTGGTCATGGCACTGGCTACCGATGTACACTTGCACGGACAAGTGATTTATAACTGTTATAAAAATAGGTGTATGCTCGTGGCACCTGAGATAAGAAACTTGGGGTACAAGTAGTATACTATCTCTTTACAAAAATTGCACTAATTATTTTAGTCCCTTTAATGTCTCTATCTAGATTGGTAAATCCAATATCACACTATACACCGCCAAATTATTTTTTAACAAGCGCAAAATTTTCAAAAAGAACGAAAATATTAATGAAATTTATCTTTTTCCCCCCTACAACGATCGATATTTTCCATGTTTGAACTTAATTACTACCGAGTATAAGCTTATCATAATAGCGTTTTCATTCGGCATACAGGAAAATATTTTTATAGCTTTGGCTTATTGTATTATGCGATTCTAATGACAATTATTTTAAACTTAATTATTAATATGAATTTTCATTTATAACTCTATCAGAATTGGATAAATGTACAAGCAAGTATTAATTAGATTAATCGATTGTAATGATGAAAAATGTTTGATAAAATAAAATTTAATAAATAATAATATAGATTATATATCAATAAAATAATTAAATTTAAAAAAATATTCAAATTTATTTAGAAATAGAAATTAAGTTTTGTTAAAAATTATGTCTGTTTAAAGAAATTTAAACAGACATAAAAAATTACTTATTTATTTTTATTATAATTAATCAATATTTTTAATAAAAAAGCAAATTTTTTAACTGTAAACTCGAAATAAATTGCTTACATATTTTTAATTAAACTGAGTTATGCTTATATAATTTATTTTTCATCTTTTTTCAATGAGGAAACAGCGGAGCGACACGTTAAAATGAATAATAAATATGGAATGCTAAAATTAGAATTTTCGTTTATTCTTTATTACATTATTATTATTATTATTACGATATATATAAATAACAGATACTCACTTTTTTAATGTTTCCCTTGTCGGTGCCAACGAATGCTACCGTGTGTTGAGAAGTGGTAGTTGTTGCCACAGCAGTGACTGTGGTATTGACGTAAACAGCGGAGGCTACATTTGAAATAGGTACAGAACCATTGAGTTTGAGAGATTCACTGCAGAAACTCAAAATGTTGCCTCCCTGCCGAAGAAAAATCTGTAATCAGTTTTATATTTTAGTCATTATAAACAAAAACAAATAATAACCTATTGTATAATAATCAGCTAACTATAACAGGTTAAGTCTACATTTATTTCTGTGTTAGTGTGTTAAGTAGCTTTTAAGCATGTTAAAATTAGCAAATAGCATAAAATATTTAGAAAGCATTTCGAGCAAGCATAAAATATCTTACATGACATTTTTTTAAAAATAAAATATATATATATGAGATCTCCATCTATCGTAAAGGTTCAATGATTTATTTGAATTTTGAGAATTTTTATGTTTATAACTTACTCTGTGTATGTAATCGCAAAAACTGAAAGTAAAGTAGATCTACGATAAATCACAATGATAATAAATTGCAATATCCTTCCATGCCTATCTAACTATGGAGCTTTAAAGAATACAAAGAAGGAAGACAATTCTGAAAAAGATTGAACATGTTGGTAAAAGTATGCTTAAGTATCCGAAATATAGGGGCCGAGAATCATAAATAAAAAGAATCTTCGACGATGATAAACATTTATTTTTCTACCTATCTCTTTACGTCATATTTCTTTTGGAATATCATCGAAAATAAAACTTCGTCCAAATTTAGAAGCTTGCATCTATAAGAACTAAGGCATTCATTTCATTTGTAAGGAATGTTGTCTTTATAATAAATGCCAAAATAGTAACAACAATTTTCTTTATAGCATTCAATTACACTATTCAATAATTTTATAATACTGAATTGGCATGCAGTGTTATAGTAAAATTGTGATTGTGATATGCCCTATATGCATTTCACTAAAAAATAAAAAGTTATCTAATATAATATGTTCTCCGATTGGTTGAGATCATTACCAATAATGCGTGACGTAATAATAGCCGCAAGTTATGTAATCTTTTTATAACACCTTTCAATTACTCCAATTAAATTTTTATAACATAACAATATAACTTATGACGTAATAATATGCGTTTCAATACCGTAATGTATGACGTAACAATAGATATTTTTTACGTTTTTACAACGGTAACTGTTTAACGTATGACGTATTAATATACATTTCGACGTAACAATAAAACATGACGTAATAATAATAAACATGCCTAACATTTTTTATGCTGAATCAGCGTTTTTTATATAAATAAAAACTATTCATTGCATAATTTATGTAATATTCAGTAAAATTAAATTTATTTATAAAACTTGAGTAAATTTTAAATAATTTAAATGAAATATGCTTTTGACATCTGTAAAACAGTGGCAATTATATATATACAATGTTCTCTCCTGTATGAAAAATGTCTGTCGCATTTAAATGACTTAAACGACCGTAACCAGAAGAATGGCTATTTATTAACACAATTCATTACAGTTTTCGGGTTTTTATGGAATTAAGATGAAGTAAATGAGCTGGCTTCGATCAAAAACAGAATTGATTGGATCTTTCTTCCGGCATCATTCGAGGGATTGTCGATAAGAGCAACCAACCGTTAAAGTTTTAAAACGAATTCGTGACCTCGCTATAGCCCGTCAACTTCGCAGACAAACTTGACAAGTCTCCTTAAAAATAAAAATAATAAAAAAAAAATACCGAAGAAAACAACTACTACTATTTCTGAAAGACAGGCCAACTGAAAGAAAAAGAGTAACACGATTTTTCTCTGCTCTAAAACTTGTATTTGGATGTTTAATTATTACAAGAGAACTAATCCGTAACAATATTTGTTCAACAATTAGATTTTTGATTTAATTCGCTTCGTGTTATTTATTTATTGACTATAAAATTCCTATTAATACTTAAAAAAAATGTTATTGAAGTGGAAAATACGAAATTTCGGTTTAAAATTAATTTGATACACCACCGTGAAGGTTTTTCTGTTTAACTGAGGTTATCGGAATCGAAGTGGATGCATTAAAGATGCTATGCAAATATAAATAAAGGGAAATTTCAGTTTTCATTTTTTAACGAAGGGAGGTGAAATGATGATATTTTTTTTTGTGTGTGTATGTGTGTTAGTCCACAAAGAAGGAGGACGGGGTTATTGTAGTGGTGTGCGTGACATCTAAGCATAAATCTCTTCCCCATTACTATGTGACACGTGCAGACTAAATACAGCAGTAGTTAATTACAAACATGATTATAGACAGACTGCCAACAGTTTTCGACGCCTTAATTTCTTCTATGCATTATATAAAACAGAATCAAGGCGTCAAATCCGCTTCGTACAGAGAACATTTAACGCATCGTCCTCCTAATATTTCATGGCACAAGCTAATGAAATTCGTTACATTTGCCACACGCCATTAATTCGGTGTTTGGTCGTTGCTTTTACTCTTCCCCTCGGGTCAATGGATCTGCTTGCTCCATTGCCTGACCTTTGAGTTCGTAATTAAACAGTCGAGGAATTTCGACCATAAACGTGTTAAAGATATTCTAGAAAAACCGAAACTTTAAATACTCCGCATACGTTCCAACTAGAAAATTTCTTTACTCGAACACTTTTCTCAGGCAGAGAATGAAAGTTTAATATTAATAACTTATCTTTTATATTATTAAAGGATGAAAAAGTAAAAGCGGAAAGGGAAATTTTAAATTTTTATTTTTTTATTTTTTGCAATTTCCGAGAACTTAATACAATGTTTTCGGTGCTTTTATAATAATACGAAAAATCCCAGATATAAATCAAAGTTTATAAGTCCGCTCGCACAATTTATCACATTTTCCTAAGAAACCGTATATCAATGTCTGAATGATTGGTGATCATCATTTATCAAAAGCATTTTGTTATTTAATGCTGTTATAAGAAATTATGAAGTTCAAAACAGTTTCAAAAATACATAAATACTAGAAAATACAACGCATATTTTGCACTTTATTCGTGATAATATACGAATATTACGATACAGTATAACTTTTATTTTTTATGTTCTCTTATGGAGTAGATCATTACATTAGACTTATCTATAAATAGCCCATTTTTTTAATGATTGAATTTACTTAGATAAAAAAAAAAAAAGAAAAGTTTAAATAGAAGATTGATTAAAGAAATTGATGCGATTGAAGAATTGAATCTCGGTTTAAGGAAGACAATAATGGAGATGAACAAGATGGATGGCCGCCATTGAACTGAAGGGGAATGCCATCAACAGAAAAATAGTAGAAGGGAACTAAGGAAAAAGATTCGAATTAACGATTTCCTAGATAATATGAAAACAGAAACGGATGAGAGAATTGAACAAAATAAATCTATTATACGGTAAAAACTTCTTCCATAATTTATTTTATGTACCGGGATATATCTGACTTTAAACAAATTTTTAGCGGACACGATAGGTATTAAAACGTAATTGGATATCTGAATATTTCATTTGTTAACTATTTTAAAACGATCCTTCAATGACCTCGGAATTATAAATAGAACTTACGTTATCTGAAACTGTGCTAAAAGAAATCAATATTTCAAGAGAATCGAAAAGTGAAGTTAAAAGAAAAAGCAGCAGTTTAATAATACTGTCAAAATAGTCTTTTCGAAGAGAAGTGCTTTATTTTTTTTTTTTTTTTTAACTCCGACACATAAACACATAACGTTATATAAAAATATATAACTTATATTATGGCGAATGTTGCGATATTACCTTATCCGTCTAGAAGTCTGTCTGTAATTTACTCGCAAATATACTCTACTAAAACCATAGGAAAAGGTGTTAAGAAATGTTAAAATGGGAGTTACTTTACTATATTTTCTAGTAAATGTATGCGCAGGGAGAAGATTGTTTACAGTTGATGCTTTGGCCATTTTTGCAAAGTAGTCTAGGATCGGAAATCTTGTAAGCCCTATGCAAATTGCATTCTGAAAAAATAAAATATAGGCTATAATATGCGTTTATGATATCGTATTGTTCTCTTTTGCAAAGTAATTTTTCTCTGAGGTGCCAGCACTTAAATTGAAGTTGGTGAGATTTCTTTCTCTGCTTAAATTCTTTCGAAAGAATTATATTTTTTCGATGGACCTTAGATTCACTAGAGAATTTTTCCTTTCCAGTAATAATAGAAGAATATTATATGTAGATATGATCAAATCCGTAATTATCCTTTCGAGAAGAACGGATCAATTTTCTTGTAGTATCCTTTATATAGAAATTTTATGTAGTTTTGCTTTGTTATTATCAAACTTACAACAGTCGAGTTTGTTTTTCTGGTTAATAGCAAAGGCGTGTAAAACAATCATGCCTGATATAGAGAAACTATTCGTGTTTTCTAACCAATTCCGGATCGAACGAAATGTCATTAACCGAACTTGTGGCTGACAGTGAGTATTACATGAAAATATAGGTCAACGTTAGTGGCGTCGGATATCGCCACACCCCGCTAGCTCTTCCACTTCATCTGCTTCACAATTTTTTTTTTTTTTATTAGTGCAATGAATTGGAAGAAATCTCATCAAGAGCCAATTCAGGTTCGCCTCGAGAAGCAGAATGAAGTAATTGAATCTAGTATAACTCGAATCGGAATAAATGATAACAGAATTTATTCGCTACGCTAAATGATAAAATATCATTTTCTTAATATATATATATCTTTTCTTTCTTCAAATTCGCTATTTTGTGAATCGAATCAAATGACCGAATAAACGAAAAAAAATTAATAATTAAATAATCGTAAATAAATTTACTTTAAAACCTTGCAAAGTTTATTTAAGCCACTACGCCATTTTAAAAATTAATTAAACTCTCTCACTCCCTCTCTCCTCTCTCTCTATTTATATTTGCTTGTTTGTGATTGGAATAAAACAAGTTTAATTAAATTTTCTTGAAGAATTATACGATTCGATTTAATTAAAGAAAATAAAAATATAAAGAATTCCTTTTTTTTTCAGTATTTATTTATTTTTAAAATATTTTTGAATTTCCGAAAGATAAATATAAATTTAAGATAGTTAGAGAGAGTCGACTTCTGCCAGCTGCGTATTCATTTGTTACATGAATATGCATCTTGCCCATGTCAAAATTTATTGAATAATGATCGGGTATTTACATACATCTATAAAAACTCCTTATTTTCGTGAAAAGTTGTAAAACTTTTTCATATTATTGATTTTTCTTTATGATAGTTTTATCAATCATTTGAATATAAATAAATTTTTGGTAAAACATACAGAGCTAACAAAGACGGTAATTTATATATTTTGCAAAGAACTCTGTTTTCTCATCCAAAAAATGAAGCTTAAAGTAATATGTCTACCTTTTTTTTTCTTATTTTATATATCCCTCAAATCTTTTATCTAACAAACGTTTTTGGAAATTCCATTAAACCGATTTTTTTTTCTTCTTCTTTGGTCATTATTATGATTTTTATCTGTGTTGATGTGATTCGGAGGGGGTTTCGGTTTACAACCAACGTTAATTCTTTTTCGGCTAGTTAATACGAATTGCGAAATCGTTTATCTTTCTTTCTTAACGATGCAAATGCCGAAAATGATGCTTTCGTTAATTGTACAAAAATCTTTTTTTTTTTTTCTTCTTCTTCTTCTTCTTTCGTTCTAAACATATTAAACAATTCGACTCGAATTAATCAAAATTCCTTAAAGACACGCGTGACGAGGAAAAAAAATACTGTTGGTGATATTTCGTATACGCTGTATTGTATATAATTCTAGCAAAAATTTTTCTTGCTGCATTAAGTATCCGGACTGTCGAGCAATTAAAATTATGACCTTGTTATGTGTCATTCATCAAATTCTTCGATGAAACTCGACCTTATAATTTCGGAATTACACGAAATGAAACTTAATGACAAGAAATTATTCTCAGAATTTAATTTTCTTTGATAATTACTTTTATAAAGTAAAAATCATCGGTTATATTTTAGAGGAAATAATTTTTTATAAAGTATATCAAACATTATATGGAACATAATAAGTTAATGCTAAAGAGATGACCTAATTAAAAAAAACGGTTTTTCTTTAATAAAAATTCATAGATCCGAGAAAAGCGTTATAATCATCTGGAATTTCCATTTCTTATAGATTTAATAAAATTAATAAAAATGCATAAAAATTAAACGAATTTGTCTTTCAAATAAAATACCTATAGATTTGTCTAATCATCATCACTGTTTCCATTAATGATGAATAAAGCATCATTCATTTGCCTATTTTTTTCCTATCCAATTTGCTTCTGTTGTCCAGTTTTCTCCAACAAAGAGTTTGATTTCATCTCTTTTTATAGTCTTTCTTTCTTGTAACTCTTTCCTCCAGGTCTATTCTCTTATCAAATTTGCTCATCTATTCTCGCAATGTATTCTGTCCATTTCCAATTCATTTCTTTGATTCTTATTATTATCATTTCTGTTATTCGTGTTTTATTACTGGATACATTCATTTCTTTCCCAGCTCTTCTTGTTGTTTTTATCATTACTCATTTGTGCTACTAGCAACTGCTCATTAACTCTCAAGTTATCGAACCTTTTTTCTCCATTCATTCGATTTTTTTATCATCATTATTATTATGAACTATAGCGAAACATTTACTGAATTTGTTTTCAATCATTCAGTTTAATTTACGTATAAAAATCAGCGTACTGTAATTTCTCATAAAACACTTAAAACTCGGTTATGGCATTATAATGACACTTTTAAATAAAATAAAAAAATAAAAATGCTCGCTTAATAGCAATAAAAATATAAAAATAAAGCAAGTAAATAAATATCTTCCGGTTATCTGTCTCATTGATAGGAAGGGTTGTCTGTATGCAAGATAAAATTTCCGCAAATGTTTTTGTAAACGAATATCAAAACTTGTTTTTAACACTTCGGAAATGCTTTTAAACTGATGCAAAGGATAAAAATTCAAATAAAATACCTACACATTACTCTAAGAATAAAATTAGTACACATAAGAAAAATTTATCTATTAACTCCCAACTAAAATATCTTGTATAATTCATTCTAGTTCTGATTTATAACTATATATATATCTTTAAAATTTTTGATACATAAAAGACGAACTACCATCGGAATAAAATATAGGGTAGGTTTCTCTTCGGATCATTTTTCGAAACAGAATCTTGATGATCCTACGAAATTTATGGATGATCAGTCAACGATGTCGTGATTGCGTTTTTAGGAAGTGTCATCTCAGTTTCAGAATTAATAAGGCTGGAAATATTTCTGATAGACAGTATATATCACATTTCGCTCCATATCTCTTTACTAATTGCAAAGGTTAAGAAAATATGATAACTTCTATTAATTGCCTAGTCGTTCCCATTCACGAAAAGAATAATCGTAACAGGAAAAATTTTAAAAAAAATCCTGTGATGATGTTAAAACCTATCTTTCTTCGATTTTTTTTTCACTGTTAACTTCATTAAAATGCCAGAACATCTCGAAGAAAATTACCAATCTTGTTTTGAAAATGATCGAGTGCAAATATTACTGTGAACGGAAATGATTAATAATTAACGGTAACATCATCATAAACGCACTTATGAGCGAAGTTAGATAACCTATCACTGTTACACATATTGAACATTATCGTTAACGCAATTTTGGTTTTATTGTTTAAACGTTATTACGTACGAACAACGCGATAAACGATTTTCCGAAATTTGACAAAAATAATCGGCTTAAAAAATTAATTTTTGATCGTTACCAACATAATTCACATAATGCAATATATATAAATATAAATTTCTGAAAACTTTCGGGCATATTAACCATATTTTAACGACGGGTTCCTGAGATAAAGCTGCGTTATGCAACGTATACTTTGCCAATGTATTATGACAGCAACCAAGCAGCAGTTCTCATAATTCTTACTCTATCTGTTGGAAATGTAACTTTATTAGGATATAGCCTTATTTACTGTACTCCACAACCTGGCGATACTGACAGTGCTGAGTAGCAACATGCATCTGGATTTCTTCGACATAATAGAAAAAGAATGAAGACGTCAAGCGATGTCTATAAAGATGTGATACGATACAAATAAGAGACCACTTGTTCCATTACACTAATAATTTCAAGCGTTGGATTACTAGAGAGAGAAGGAAAAAATAAGTGCAATCATCTAAACTTAATTAGATTATAAGCAATCTTTATAATTAATTGCAATTATTATTTAATGTAGCATAGGATAGCAAATGGAATCTCAGTTAATTTAGCCAATTTCATTTCATAAATATTAGTCGATTATTTTTATTTTTTGTGCAGAAAGCAAAAAAGAAAAAGAAAGCGATGCAGCGTGATTGTTAGTAATAATGTAATATAAAATTTAAATATTTAAACTTATAAATAATATAAAAATAATAATAATAATAATTTAAATGCTAATACTTAACTATAACTTATAAATTAAATAAAATTAAAATTATAATAATTTTTATAATCATAACTTAATTTATATTTTAATTTTGAAAGATTTGAGTTTAACCTGGCTTTAATTTCATATCAAAATTGCTTAATAAACCATTAGTTTGCATGGATTTTGTAAATAAAAGTTTATTTTCATTCATTCGAGCTTTAGATGTATTAACTGCATGATTATGTGTTTGATTAAATATGTTTATGCATTAATTTTAATCAAGTATATAAATTTATCGACGGAATAATTATGTACAGAAACGAAATTATTTAAAATATGATCTAACAACATTAGGCTAATTGTATTATTTTAGTGATTATTTATGTAAAAATACAGCGATATACACACACACTTCAAATTTAAAAAAAGTAAATTATAGAGTTTAATATGTGTTTGGATATGCAAAATGTGTGGTTTGCATGTTCGAAAACCAATTTCCTGGATAATGAGCGTACGTATTGATATTTAAAGTATTATTATATGAAAGAAACTTACCCCTGGTTCTGGACAATTTTCTATAATTCCTGCAATGTAATCCATATCACGAGTTACCATGCTTCCGTTATAACACATATGTATATTTTCAGTAAATCTCTGTTCGATATCTGCCAGAGAATAAACACAGATAGCAGAATTGGGCGATGTAAGATATGTGTGATCTTTGCTAACAGCAAAAACTCCAACAAGAACATCGGCTCCGGGTTCTATGTGCAGATCAGCAGCTAGATCGGATCCGGCTCGCACCAAACTAGCATCCTGAAGAAGATTATAGTCTGTTCCGTCTGGTCCTAGGCACTGAAGGGTCACCTCTGTGTAAGTGTTGTAACCTGCATCAGATACACATACTCGTGACAAACGGGTAATGTAACCCCATTCTTCTAATGCTCTTAAATAAGACTTTCTTTGAAGTGTAGCAAAGTAAATGAAATCTCCGGAATGAAAGCCGTACACGT